>LKNJ01000291.1:140151-193194 GCA_002120245.1 Maccullochella peelii
GTGTGTGTGTGTGTGTGTGTGTGTGTTTGTGAGATCTGTTAATAGAGATATTTCTCAACAGACAAAATTACAGTAACACTCATATACTAAGTGAAAACTTAAACTTGGACCACAGCTTCTTTCTGCTTGGAACTTTTCATCTTGGATTGACTTTTGTCTCTGCCTTTCTGATGGGTTTCAGATCACACACTCCTACGCTGCTTTTTCATGTGAGGCAAAGTCAAATTCAATGCAGTGTTGTTCTGAATTTGTACCTGTGTCAACAACATACTCATAATACTTAAGTCTTAACTGTGTAGTATATCAATCACAAACCTGTTTTATTTGTTAAAGTATTTCGTTTTTGAAGCCACATTTTTCTTAAGCTCTGGCTCCGGATTCTGTTTCCCATCACCTACCTGTGCCATTCACACCTCACGCAAACACACACTTGCATCAATTAAAAGTCCTCTGCACCATTGCAGGGACATTCAGGAGAGAAACACCACAATGTCTTCTGCAGGTTGATGCAAATGGATGCTTTAACTTTTGATGGAAAACTTTAATATCACACTACAACATGTTTCTAGCTAGATGGTCTAATTTTTTTACATTTGACAGTCAAACAGATGACGGGTCATCTGTTGGTTTGTAGATTGTCAGTCTACAAACCAAGTCAGTCATTTTCCTCTCAGGGAAAATACATTTAGTTTGTCACGTCTCCTTACCAAAGTCGCTACAAAAAGTTTAATTCCCTCATGATTTAATGACCTCACTCGGACATTTAATCATATAATTTATTAAAACATTAATACATTAAACTCTTTGATGTTCAAGAGTAGGCAAATATTGAATTGTACACATGTTGACCATGTGAGTAATTTATATTTATTGCAAATATAATAATAAAAGCTGATTTGTTTGCCTGCCAAATAACTGTACCAGACTGCATACATATGTCTGCCTTTGGTATCTAATAATAACCTCAAAACCAATCGGGCTGTAAATAGGACAAAACTGACAATATCGTCGATATATTATTACAACTGTCCTCCATTAAGTGTCGATGTGTGTTTCTGTCGCTGGTAGGTTAATGTTATTGCTTATATAATAGCGTTAAATAACCACACCAGTTAACACCGTATATGTTGTTTGATTCATGGACGCCTGTGCAGCAGCAGCAGCAGCAGCAGATGATAACCAGCCCCAGTGGCTGCTGCTGAGCCGCGGCACATGCTCAGTTATGTACACCCAGACAACTTTGAAGGCTTAGCTGTGGCTGCTGAGGTCATTGCACTGGAAAAAAAATACACCGACTCCCTCCACTACACCGCCTCCATTTTGAATAGCCATGTAATAGGGGATTCGCATAGTTTGTGTGTGTATCGCCCACTGCGCTGCGTAGTGTCAACAAGCCACATCCAAACATCCTTCGACATGGACGACCTGTTCAGTCCGCGGAGGTAACTTGATTAACTTACCGTTTGCGTTTATATTTTAGTTGCTGTGTGCTAAATATGCCTTTTAGTGTTTTGTAGCGTTACTTTGAGAGCCGTTTGTATGAAATAGTCGGAGTGTCAGTGGTCACGAAGTTCGTGTCTGGCTAACAAGCTAGCCAAATAACGGCGTAATGTTACTGTCTCGTTAGCAGCTAGCAGCTCCTGTTGGCAAAATGGTTTTAAGGTCGCTTTATTGTAGCTAACAGCGATTTCTGCAGATATTATTTAAAATACTGTCAGTAAAGCAGATTGATCTTATGCATCGCTGGCAAACATGTTTAATAAATCGGTTGTTTGACGTGTATTGACATGGGTCGATATGTCGCTATATGTATGTATTCTGTATGTTAACGACATGTTGTGCATGCTAACATTGACATTTATTATTGAATGCATACTTTAGCTAACAGTTAGCCATGAGACGGAGTCGGCCAGCTACTGTCAACCTGTTTGGATCTCCAAAGTAGCACACACTGTTCTCGTAATGGTGACCGTAAAAATTAGCAGCTCGTGATTGACTGACAGTCTTTTGCGGTGGCTAGCGTCGGATTTCATTCATGTAATATAAGGAAACGTCGCTGGTCACAGCTGAGATTGGTTCACAGTGATGGAGGGGCGGGATGTTGTGCTACTGCTGAAATCACTGTGCAGTGGGAGGGAAGCTGCTCTGACAACAGCCGAGTTATACACTTATTGATCATGCGTCTCCGTACGTACTGTGCAGTGTTAATTGCCCGCTAATTAACAGTTTATATATTGCATACTCTTTAATTATGTGAACACAACTGAATTTACATTTGCTTGATTCTTAACATTTTGCCAGTGTCAAGACTGTAGGTAGCAAGTTATTGGGGCTAAAGAAACTAAATGCACATGATGAACATGTGATGTTTTATTTTTTATTTCAGGAGCCTGAACAGCACACAGGGCGAGATAAGAGTGGGACCAAGTCATCAGGTACACCCAGCTAGAACTGAAATATTATTTACGTCATATTTGAATAAAATTAAATATTTAAAATATTAATACAGGTATATATCCAACAGTCACATTCATTTATTTATTTTTTGGGGGTAAAGAAATATTTTGAAAACCTTGAAATTTGCAGGAAGGCTATGATAAAGAGGTATGTGTTCCTGCTTTTGTCCTGTTTGCCTTCAGAGTGTAGGTCCTAAGGGCCTATTAAGCGCATTATGAAACTGATCAGACCTGTCTGTTTAGTGTGCTTTATTACTTGCACATCATACAGTAGGTATGCGTGTCTGTCATAGGCAAAATGTATTACATTTGAGGATCTGTTTGAATATCTTGTGAAACAGATACAGGTGCTATTACTAAACACAAGGCAAAATCTATTTGATTATAACAAAATCTGCTATCCATTAATTACTTTAGTTAAACATTGTAATAATACACATTTTTGACAATTGAATCACTCTTAAAGTCTCTCCAAAAAAAGGATTTTTGCCCTGTATTTCTACCTTATTAAACATAAATCTTAGCAGGACATTCAGTTGCTGTTCTTTGAGGTGGTCTAATAAATGTTTGCTGGTTTTTCTTTGGTTTCACTGCAGGCCAAACTTCCAGAGTTGCAGCTGCGGCCTGGTCCTGGTTTACAGACTCAGACAGAGAGTGAGGAGCTGAAGTGGACGCCTGGGGTGAATGACTGTGACCTTCTCATGTACCTCAGAGCTGCCAGGTCAGTGTCTGCACTATAATGCTTAAAATCCCTGTTGAACTTTGTTAGTCTTGAGTCGTGTATAAAGGCTAGCACCTTTGCAAAAGGGGGAAAAATATTTTTTGAGAATGTCAAATTCATATTTTTTATTTAAGATTTTACAATAAACTCTATTAATTTACCTGCAGCTGTATCCTTACTGAACAACAAGATGCAGATGCAATTTAATTCTTAACTAAATTGCCCTTACTATGTAACCTAACAGTGTTTGTTCATTGCAGTGCTGTAACTGTAAAGAAATATCTTGTTGCTATAAACAAATACTACTTTGCTATATGCCAAACCAGTACTTATAATAGATCAAGTGGGGCTTTATTGTAATAACAAGATTAAAACACATTAAAGTATTACTTACTAGCTTTTTGACACGGTAGTCAGAAAAGTGTCAAAAATGGGGAAGTACTTGCAAAACGAAACCAGTCTGGCAATGTGAATGCCAGTGCAGTTAAGCTCCCATTTTAGCTGGTTGCAATACATTTAAATCGGTTTAAACATAAGGTGTGTGCTTTTTCATTTGATATTCTTGCATCACACTACATCAAAGTTACTGAAAATGAAACTAGGAAAGTGTAAAAATGCACCCTTAATATTGATTTCACCTAATAACATAAATAAATGCTTATTTAGGAGTATGGCAGCGTTTGCAGGGATGTGTGATGGCGGGTCCACCGAGGATGGATGTTTAGCAGCCTCCCGTGATGATACCACACTCAACGCGCTCAACATGGTGCGGAGCACAACTTGAATTATAGTCATCAGTATCCAGTAGATTCAAAGAACAAAAATATTGCTTTGCATATTTACAAACATCTATGTTTTTTCTCAATTCTAGCTACATGCAAGTCATTATGATGCAGCAAAAGCTCTCCAGCGTCTGGTTAAGAAGCCCCTGCCGAAGCTTATTGAGAAATGCTGGTCGGAGGATGATGTGGTGAGACACCTTTAGCTAGTAACACAGCACCAAAGGTCAGTGCTGATAGTTTGTTGGTCCTTAACAGTGTTTGTGCAGGCAGATAAAATCGTCGGTGATGAAACGGAGGCAACATGTTTATGTATTTTAACTTTCCTTAACATGTTTGACAGTGCATTGAGTGTAAATGAAAAATTCTCTGATCTGAAATTGGCAGTTTAGTCAGTGACATGGACTGCTGTTAAAACAGCATTTAATATGATACAAGCCTGCAGTAAAATACTGTTGTTTTTTTTTACCACTACTTTAGTTTTAAACGCCAAATCAGTCTAATACTTCATTGTAATATGTCAGACATGTGTTTAATAATCACAAGATTAACATTGTCTGTACTGGAGCCTTTTGTTTTGTAATTGTATATCATTTAATTTTATCCACCTCCACCCTCCCCCTTTTTCCCCCACAGAAACGCTTCATCAAAGGCCTGAGACAGTATGGAAAGAATTTCTTCCGCATCCGGAAAGACTTTCTGCCCAGCAAAAAGACTGTAATTGAACACTATGTTTTTGCATACAGAACAATTAATAATGCACACAGTGATTCTTCGTTGCTATATTTTTGATTAGAAACACAACTTGGATTGTTCCTAAAAGTCCTATGTTCTTATCATCAGGGGGAACTGATCACTTTCTATTACCACTGGAAGAAAACTCCTGAGGCTGCAGGAACAAGAGCTTATCGACAGCAACGCCGACAGCCGTCCTCTCGCAAAGCAAAGACTCGCTCTGCGGCAGCTCCTGTCAACACCCCATCCCGAAATTATTCAGGTGAGCACCTAGCGTTCCTCAGAATTGTGTTCCCATTTTTGTTTCTCCTAGTCATGCCAATGAATGTTCAGTTGTGCGGTCATGAAGTGTGGAAACCACATGAGTTGGACTTGGTCTTCATTGAAGCTGAACTTTTCCTTTGCAGTGGATGCGAGTTCTGCCAGTGAGGATGATCTTGACAGTGAAGACAGTGAACAGGAAGTCAAGCGCTGCAGCCACTGTGGTACAAGTGAGTATGCATCTTTAGTTGTGATTTAGTATTTTATGTAATATTAATATTAATAAGTCTTTTAACATGTTTGAATTCTGATGTAGAAAAGTGCTTTAAACGGTTTGTGAAACTTGTGCCTAAAGCTGCTTTTCTTAAACAGGTTCTAAGGATTGGCACCAGGGGGGACGAGACAACCCGTTGCTGTGCACGACTTGTCGCACATATGAAAACAAACATGGATGTCTGCCGCCAGCTCCAAAATCTGCAGGCGCTCCATTCATGTTTAAACCTGTTAAAGAGGAGGAAGAAGTGAACAGCAAGCATGGCATGAGGACACGGCGAAGCAGAGCACCTGTAAGTCCTATCATCTTTATTACTAGTAATGAACATTCATGAGAAAATGTCTGTGCAAATGCCATTTTGTAGTAAAAATATAATTATGATATACAATAGGAAAATATTTCACAGCCTTATTGAACCTGACAAATTTCTAGTACATTAGGGGGGGGAAATGTCTTTCTTGCTTGTGTTTCAACAATATTAACCACTGAATATTTTTTTAAAGCAGCTGTCATCTTTAAGAAGTGGCCATAGGAGGCTCACGGGCTCCCCCACCAGTGAGGATCAGCAGTCCAGTAGCCAGACCTCCCCGAGTGGAGCAACTTCTAATTCTCTGAGATCATCCTCCACAGATAATAAGAATGAATCCAGCAAGAGGACAAACAAGGTAAACACAATCCACATATTTCATATACATGTATTTGCACCTGTATAACATTATCTTATCAGACCAGCTGGATTGTTTGCATATTATAGAACGTGTACCTTGCTGGAGGGGTTCCATTATAGGAATAAAGATGTCTGATCTCTGACTGATCTCAACAGCCTCATAACAACCTCACCAATACTGTAATTACAGGATGTACAGTTTTGTGATATATGTATATAATTTTGTAGTCATTGTGCAGGGCAGTGAGAAACACTGGGAGGAAGCAATATTTTATTAACAGTAAACTGATTTTTGACAGGCAGCTGAATTTTAGTCAATACAGTTGCAGATGTATTTTTGGGGTGCTGTTGACATCAGCAAGAGGCATTCAAATTCAGATTTAGAAACACTTTATTGTCCATCACAAAGCAGTGGAAATTGGTCTTTGACGTTGTGTACTGCACAAAAACTGATGAGGAATTCTTCAAAGAATTCAGCCATTGAGCTGATGAAAGTTTAGTTTGTCCAAACTGAAATTATACATGTACAGTGTAGGTGACTTGAACAAAGTGTCCCTTGAAGATACATGTGATACTGCTGCAGCCATAGATGCTGGTGTAATTCCACTCATTGAGGTTTTTGTGTCGGTCATCATCATCGTCTTCTCTCCGTAATTAACACCACTGTGTAAATATTATGCTGTGTCCACAGAAGATAAAAGAGGAGGTAACGTTGCCAAAGACAACAAAACGTGTACGGGAGAGTCCTGCTCAGGAGCCTGACGAGCCTGAAAAAGTTACACCTAAAAGACCGAAGACACAGGTGAGAGTGAACACTTTATGTCCAATATCATTTGGTTAAAAACATCTCCAAAGATGCCATTTGTGACCTTTTGTGTAGGGGCGGTAAGCTTCTTGTTTTGTGAACTAGCACATCTATAGTCAAATCCATCAGTCTTAAAATGTCAGAGAAAATTCTGCAATGAGTTTCATAGTGTAAGGAGCTAGTTCCTTATTGGAAGCTCATCCTACATAACATTATCTGAGCACAGAAAGTTATATAATGATAATATAGTGCTAGGCATGAACTGGGTACAGCATCATTTGTTTGTTTGTTCCTCCAGGATCCACAGGGTTCCCGCTCAGAGGGAGAGGCCGAGGTAGAGGAGGAGAGCTCTTCAGAGAGCCGCAGTGCTCAGGACGATGGCAGCAGTGACACCAAAGACATCGATCAGGACAACCGCAGCTCCTCTCCCAGCATTCCCAGCCCCCAACAGGGCAACGAGAGCGACTCTGACTCATCCGCCCAGCCGAACGGCGTCCCATCCGAGCCTGTTGCTCCTGCTGCTGTGTTGGCTGACACACCAGTCCCACAGGCCCTCCCCTCTCAGGGCCCCCCCATCACTCCTCAGCCAACGCAAAGCACCCCCTCTGTTGATCCTGCTCAGAGTCCCCCTCCTTCTTCTCCAGACCCCCCTCAGCCAGCTGCTGGTCAGTCAGCTGCCACAGCAGGTCCAAACAGCCGACCACAGCCCGCCTCTCACTCTCTTTCTGGTCCACCACCTCTTCCGTCAGCACTGGGTCAGGACTCTCCTCTTTCTCCAGCCTTTCAGGTCCCACCGGCTCTCAACTCTGCACAGCCCCTGCAGCCCCATGGCCTGTCACTTCAGGTCCCCCAGCGACCCCCACCCTTCTTTAGGGAGTCTCAGCTCCCCCAGCCTCCTCTGTCTGGCCCACAAATCAAGCCTCCCCCCACCACTCCAATTCCACCTTCACACAAACAGATGCCACACCAGTCTGCTACACCTTTCCCTCAGATGCCCTCCAACCTCCCCCCTCCCCCTGCTCTAAAGCCCCTTAATTCTCTGCCCAACCAGCATCCTCCGGGTGCCCCCCCTCCCCCTCTTCAGCTCATGCCGCAGCCTTTGCCAATGCAGTCACTTCCTACACAGCTTCCCGTGATCTCTCAGGTGCAGACCCACCCTGGAAAAAGCATGACTTCTTCTCACCCGCCTGCTGCAGCCTCACACCCTCTCACCTCGGTAACATCTTCTGCTCTTGGCCCTGTCCCGAGCCTCCAGCCATCATTCCCGCCTCTTCCTCTGAGACCCTCGCCTGGCACCACAGCAGGAGGATCACAAATTCAGATCAAAGAGGAGCCACTGGATGAGATGGAAGAGGCTGAGAGCCCACCGCCTCCACCTCGGAGCCCCTCGCCAGACCCCACCATCGTCGACGTGGCAAGCCATGCCAGCCAGTCTGCACGGTATGTCTGAAGACATTCTTTCTCAGAAAAATCACAAAAGGAATGCAAAGTGTTTCACTCATCTTGTAAAAATTGGAAGGTTTTGACATTTTTGACACATCAAATGCAAAATTTAAAGAAAAATTCCACCATTCCTGTCAATTTTGGGAACATTTTACTTACAATATGGAAAGCAGTGGTCAGACAACTAAACGTTTCAAACTAATTACTTAGTTTAAACGTGTTATAACTGACTTTTGTGGCTACTTGGTTGCAGTTGTGAACACAACACTGACATTTTATCACTTAACAAGTTGATATGGAAAACTTAGCAGACAGTTGCCTATTCAGCTGATTCAGAGCAACATTACTATTCATTGGGAGTTTGTATCCACCTGACAGGTGTAAGTCCAACATTTGCTCTCCTTTTATCTCTGGTTTGGTCTCCACCACCTCCTGTCCACCTCTTTAGTCTTTCTCTAGTCTGTTGTTTGGTGCTGGGCAGGCAGTGTACAGTGGGCTTCTGAGCCTTTTGTGCTGAAAACAGCTGCTTGCTGTGGCTGAAACTATTTACTATGGTTAGAAGTGTCTGCAGCTGTTTGCAGAAGCAGGTTTGCATAATGATTTTAATGATGGTTTTTGTTTTCATTTAAGGCTAAGTGGTTTACATGATGCAGTTAAACTGTGGACTTTTAAAACCAGACTTAATTGGTTCCCAGATCTCAGCAATAAAGTTGGCGCCTGAAATGTCATTATAACTGACAGGAATTGTGCCCAAAGCTACAAATATAAGAACCAGGTTTAAGTGGCTTCATATTAATAAAAATGTAGATAAAAATCAGGGACAAATAAACACTAAATGACATCTTATTTCTTTAGTATTCAGTACATGTCATTTTGTTTTCACACATATAGTGCCAAAGTCTCCTCAACCTTTGAATGAATCATGAATTAAGTTTATTAATCATACTCATAAATGCACATCGGTTATTTCTTTTAGGTTTATCAAACACTTGGATCGTGGTTACAACTCCTGTGCTAGAACAGACCTGTTCTTCAGTCCACTTTCGTCCTCCAAGCTGGCCAAGAAAAGGGAGGAGGCCGTGGAAAAGTCCAGGAGAGAGTCTGAGCTCAGTGCTCGGCAAGAACGCGAGAGGGAGAAAGACAGAGAGAGAGAAAGGGAGGCAGACAGACATTCTGTGAGTGCAACATTCCCTTGATTTGTTTTTTAAACATCTTGTCTGTCACAAAACATGTATGAGTTATCTCACATGCTGTCTTTGCTTCCAGAGAGCCTCCAGCTCCTCCCATGACAGTCGTATGAGTGAGGCTCAGATGACGTCTCAGGGCCACGGACGCCCCTCCTTTGAGCAGCCGCCAACCACTGTAGCCGCTGTGCCCCCCTACATTGGCCCTGATACACCTGCCCTGCGCACCCTGAGTGAATACGCGCGACCCCATGTCATGTCACCCACCAACCGCAGCCACCCTTTCTATGTGTCACTGAGCCCTGGCGAACCCTTTCTGGCCTACCACATGCCACATGCCCTGTACAGCGCTGAACCCAGCCTCAGAGAGCGAGAGCTGAGGAACCTCCGAGAGAGGGAGCTCCGTGAGAGGATGAAGCCTGGCTTTGAGGTCAAGCCCCCAGACATGGAAACTTTACACCCCTCGGCCAACCCCATGGAGCACTTCGCCAGACACGGGGCGATCGGTCTTCCCCACATACCCGGGCCTCCCCACCCCTTCGCAGCCTTCCATCCCGGGCTGAACCATCTGGAGCGGGAGAGGATGGTACTGGCAGGACCTCAGCTGCGCCCGGAGCTGAGTTACGCAGAGCGACTCACTGCAGAGCGGCTCCACGCAGAGAGGATGGCATCTGTGGCGTCTGACCCTGCTGCCAGGCTGCAGATGCTCAATGTGACGCCGCATCATCACCAGCACTCTCACATTCACTCCCACCTCCACCTGCACCAACAAGATCCCCTTGGTCAAGGTGAGGTTGGACTTATTGACTTTATGGATTTTGACAAGTTAATTAGTCAGCAGTGATACATCCTTCCAGTGGTGTGAAGTTTACCTTCATTTACTGTATGATTTATTTATTCATCCAGGTTCAAGCCCTCATCCTCTAGTGGACCCCATGGCAACAGGACCACGTTTGGCCCGGTTCCCCTTCCCTGGTGGCCCGATTCCCAACCCTTTACTCAGCGATCTTCCTCATGATCACGAGATGCTGCGCCACCCACTGTTTGGTTCGTAATCTCAACTCTTAACGTACTCACAGCCCACAACTTGAGTCTTTTCTTGAGTCCAGCTCCTCCAATCTGGTTTTTGTATATTTGTGTTTTCCACAGGAGGTGCATATCCACGAGAGCTGCAGGGCCCAATTCCTCAGATGTCTGCCGCTCACCAGCTCCAGGCCATGCATGCTCAGTCTGCAGAGCTGCAGAGGATGGCTTTGGAGCAGCAGTGGCTGCATGGGCATCACCTGCATGGAGGCCCTCTACCGAGTCAGGAAGATTATTACAGGTGAGGTTTTTGAATGTCTTATCTAGTGCAAGGGCTGAAACAATTACTTGAGGCATTCAACTAATTTGTATAATATTAATCCTTAATTAAAATTCTCTGCTTCTTCTTCATTTTTCACCATGTAATTATACAGCAGACCAGTACAACGACAGTAATTACCGCTGAAATAAGAGCACCCCTGTATATTGCCGGCAAATTGAAAATAAATATTGAAATAGTTGTATGTTTTTACACAAGGAAGCCAGTCCTTTTTATTTTAAAGAGACCTGACTTACTTAATGGTACCATGTGGAGATGTGTTTTACCATAGTAGCGATATGGAGCAGTATTTTTACGAGTGTGGCCCCGTTTGTTTGTTTGTTTTGTGCCATTGCACAAGGATCGGTTTCATGCTATTCCACTGATCTACAGTTGGTGACCGTTAAACACCAAGAAATGTAGCAATGCGCTAACAAAGGCAGTGAAGAAAAAGTGCAAGCAAGTAAACATGGAGGTAAAATATTTAAAATATTAAAGAAATTGACTTTGCAAACAAAAAAAATCATCTTTCAGTGATTAAAAAGCATCTCATTATCATAGCTATACAGCTTAATAGAAATTCATAAGAGATCTCTTAGTATTTGCTCAGTGGTTGTTGTTATTACATGTTTTCTCCACTATGGAGCCACAATGATTGGCATCATTCCACATTGCTTAGTTAAACTCTTGTAAAACGTGTTTGACAGCCAAGTGCTCAAAGTGTTTATTTATCTTTGTTGTTTTCTAAAGCCGTCTGAAGAAAGAAGGTGACAAGCCATCTTGAGTCCCAGGTGGTGCATGCACTGAAACCCTACACTCACACCCAGTAGAATACTGTGTACTTTTGAGACTGTAAGAGAATATTTGTGTGTCCGTTTTTTTGTTTTAATATATTTTAGAAATATCTTTGTGGATCTTTATGTGCATTCCTTGTTCAGCACTTAATGGGACTGTCAAAGTCCGTCTGAGATTTTCATATCACTTAAGACTTTATACTAGTTTTATTATCAAAATAATGAACAATCTCGCCTATTCATGTGAGATTAAAAGTGACAGATATTCTCTAACAAACTGTAAGACTGTTTCATATGCAGTTATATGAATTTGCTAAAATACAGCTCTTATAAAGGATATGAAAACAGACTGGCTTTGGTGTTAAATTTAAATATCCATATGATTTCTAAATGATTTCCTTGTATAGAATGACATTTAAATCAGTGTTTGAATGATTGTAACAACCTAGCATGACTCAGTCTTCATTTTTCACCAAACTAGAGTAGCAAGTTGCATTGTGGTGTTTAGACTTTGAAAGCATATTAGAGGTTGGTTTTACTCTTAAATCTGCTAAATATTTGTCTAAATCCTAAAGTTTTATATATCAAGATATCTTTTCACAGTATAACCGAAGCTTTTATTCGCTCATTTTTGAGATTGTAAATATTACATGTTCACAATATTCTATATGAATAAGTACTATTGATATAGCAGTAGATGTGAACACTTGACCCTTTGATTCAGCACGATAGCAGTAAATCATAAGCTAAAACAGAATATGGTATTATAAGGTGAGATAATTATTAATTGGACCATGATCTGTCACTACAGACAGAAGGTTTATTAGAATAATGTATTTACATTCTTTTGAATTGGAGAGAAACTAAATCTTAAGCATTTTAATGGAATTTTTAAAAGAACTGCCTCTAATTTCAATATTTATGTGACATAATATGAAAATGTATCCATTGCATATTTATTTCAATAAATATTTCTGCAATGACACCTTATTCTCTTTGCACTTCGAGTTCCTCTGTTTGAAAGAGAAACAGCCTGTGGTATATACAGACAGTTTATCAGGTACACCTAGCTAAAACTAATACAGTCTAATACAACAGTTCTGCAAAAAATCCTCCCTTCATAAAGGTTATAATGTTCAGTTTTTGTTGAAACTATTTTAGAAGGTGTTGATTCAACTGTATGGTAATTCGGAGGCTGCAGTCTCTAGTGCTGTTTGTGTTATACTGACAGGTGTGTCTGGAGCATGGTGTAGTCATGGTTTTATTGCATTAAATCACTTATTGCACAAAATCTGTCATATATGTAAAATCATATGTACCCAGTTTTGTTTGACAAGAGATATGAAGTGTTCTGGCAACCATCATTTGCTTGTACATCTTTACGCAAAATGTTTTTAAACCGTGACAGGGGCAACAACAGGTCATTTAGGGGTAATACATGAAAGCATCTGAGAGCAACACCTAACGGATATGTCAATTTTATTGTTTTGCTGTGTGTATAGACAAAGCTGTTCATTAGCTATTCTTAAAGTGTACATTAGCAGCAGATGCACTGGCCTGTTCACTATAAAGTATTTTAGACCAGTGGTTCCCAATCTGGGGGTCCTGAGATTAATCTAAGGGGTTGTGAGTTTATTACCGGAGTAGGAAACAAGAAAAAACTAAAATCTACTACACAGAGCTACATTCTTTTTCAGACATGTCTCTAATCTTTGCTGTGTAGTTTAATACAGTATAGTTTTACCTCTTTGGGCCTGTAGAAATTATTCAAACGAAATGGTCTAAAAATGGACAATCACTGCTCGCCACTCCTGCAGCCTTTGATGAGAGGTCACAAGTACACATGGCTTTGTATTAAAGGGCACAAAGCAAAAAGTCGTCTAAAACCACTGTTGTAGACGATGCTTCCCCATCGTACACAGCTCAAGCAGTCACCTACTGAATCTTTTCTTACAATATACATACAAACCAGACCAATATCCACAACACAACTTTATTTCATGTTTTCAATCCCTTTTTTTTTAATCAAATACATTTTGCATCTGTTCAAAAACTACAAACTGCCATTACAACTCAGCTTGATTGCAGCTGTATGACATACAAAGCCGCGTTTTAGGCACAACAGGACATTCACAAACGGCACGTGTTAAAAAGTATGAGCTTCTGTACTTACATTATGGTCCATATATCAACATCAGCTTACCTAGAACTGAAAAACTAAAGTTTAAAATGCAGCTGAAATGGTTTTGTGTTTAAAGGATAAGGATGGCAATATGCGATATTTTTCTTATTGTCAACACATCCCATGAAAAGACCAAAACCAACAATGTGTTACTTCGTCTCTCAATACCTGCCAACTTCCCTATCCTGTCTGTGCCTCTCAACCTGAAGCCAATTAGTTCTTACTGAAGATGTAAATCTTTGAAACTAAAAACTGTGCACTGTAGTTTGTAGCAAACGTAACTCGGACCATTAGGATGATGTATTATGTTGTCTGTCTGCAAATGTGACATTTGTACATTTTACAATTTTCCTATTTCCTCCATTAACATTTTAAGTCATTTTACATATATTTATATATACATATTTTTATCTTTGAAATTGTATCCTTTACGTTTCGTTTCTCTAATCCTTAGTAATTACTCTTATTCAGATTATTGTTATTGCACATTAGCCTTTCAGCAAATCCTCTAGAGAGTATGCCACCCCCACATTTCACTGCACATATTGAAAATATGAATAGGTGACAAATCTTTGAATATTGATCTTGAATCTTGAAATAGTGCATTTGTTGGTGACAATTTTCAACCCCTATTATCACCAGACTTATCCTTTAAATAATGTCCTACTAGCTGCAGGCTGAAAAGAACTTAAAATATAATTTCGCTAACTTCTACATTTACATGCTGTATAGTGACTTGGAAACCAATGCTTACTGAGACACTGAGACAGTAGCTATCTGCACAGTAGATGGATGGACCCAAGTGAAAATGTTTGGAAATTACGTCTCTTGTGTGTAAATATCAGGGACCATCTTGAGAGGGATTCTTCTTCACATACTGCCGCAGGTACTGGATAGCTGATAGCGCACTCACATTTGCTAGCAGAGCTGAACAGGATTTCAATAAAGGTTACTTTGTAGAACTGGATGTCAATTCATCAAGTTACTCTTCATGTTCAATAGTTAAAGCCCCTGAAAACTTGAGTAAGTCTTAAGTATTTCTCAATGGCTTTTAATATTCTTGACTTCATATTATTTTTTAGCAGGAAAAACAGCAGAGCAATTAAAACATTACCAGCTGTGCAGCATAAAGGCAAGACAGACGTAGAATGATAAACGTAACAAGTTAGGCAAAAACAACTGTCATCAGATTTTAAATCCATATCAATGCAAGGAGTCTCATACCTGCTTTCCAGGCATCAGCAGCCTCTGGATCAGAAGATCTTAATACCCAGGAGGCAAAAGCGATGCAGACCAAACACATATCTGACTGCTTCAGTGTGGAGAAGATGCCCTCTCGTCCTGTAGGAGACATAAACATGCACAAAAAAGATTTAATTTAATTGTAGTTTTGCTTTGGATGTGTTTATTACATCGAGTGCACTGTATAAGAGGGCTCAGACTTACTTGTTGTCTGTATAGTTTCCAAAATCCTCTGCTGCACTGCTAGCTGTGGAAACAACCAAGAGGGAGCTGAAGAGACTCTCCACTCACTGAGCATAGTTATTGGTGGATCTGCTCTCCTGATGGTAATCTTCTCAGCCTCAACTGGAAACACCCAGGCACCAGACCTCCCGCACCAGATGCTACCTTTGTCGAGGAAGCGAATCTTCCTCATCGACAGCAAACCTTTCCAGCTGCAAAATCCAAGTGGGTCTGCTGCAGACGGCCCACAGTCACTGCCCTGGATGAAAGAGCGAGACACAACTCTGATTGGAGAGATGTCATCCTCCTCCTCGCGGTCTGCGCTCAAGAAAACATAGTCCGGATTTGGGAATGTGAGGTCTCTGATGGTAGGACGAGAACAAGAGAAAATGGGGATGGGTTTCTTCTCTCTGCACTGGGAGTCACAGAGGGAAGAGAATGACAATTCATCTCTGAATGTACAAAGAGTGAAGTCAAACACAGGAGACACTGAGATGTCCTCTGGATCATAGACAGTGACACACCGGGAGTCACATTTTGCGCTATCCTCTGTGAAAAAGTATTCAAACACTTCAGGGACGGATATTTGATAATGTTCATCCAGTGCAGGCATTAGTGTTCCCAGGCTGTCACTTGCTTTTAAAACCACGTTTTCCTCCAGAGATGGACAGCTGCTGTGAAATGGACTGCTCTCATCATTTCCAAGTAACAACTGCAAAGATGAATCCTCTGTGTTGAGAGCTTGTACGTTGCGCACGCTTTTGGTTTTTGTTATCCGTCTCGGCCATGCAAGTTCGCTTGAAATGAAAGCATTTGAGCCCTGATCCTCAAAACATTCCCCTGCGAAGTCCTCTGAAGGCACGGGCGTCTGCTTTCCTTCAGAGCTTGTGGACTCCTCTTCCTCATGTGCAAGGAAAGGAAAGTCACTTGTCCTTTGTTGGTTTTTGCTCTGAGGGTCAGGACTGGGGTTCCTACTGGCGTCAAGAAACTGCCAGTACTCTTCTTCAAAATCAGAGGTGGAAAACTCACAGCTTGAGCGATCTGGTTTGGATTCATCGGGCTGCGTGAAATAGTCTGAGTCAGCAGTGTCGGATGTATCCATTAGACCACCATCAGACAAGTTATACTCCACAGTGTCAACCAAAGAGCTGTCATTTGTTGGGAAATCATCTACATTTGGTGTTGCTGTTTCTTGTGTTTCCCTGGGAGGTGTGCTCCAACCCATCCTAAGCTGCAAAATGTCATTTATCGTCAATTTTTCCATTTCATCCCAAAAAGCCGAAATGGCGTACACAGGTCGAGTATGGCCCACAGCTTCGGCATATGTTTCAGGGCTGTCAGCCGCAGAGCAAGGTGTTACAGTTAAATCAGGAACAGGGGGAAGACTAATCTGATCTCCTGAAGAGCAACCAGATGCTGAAAGATTCATTTCATGTTTTTGGAGTCCAGGTGTATCCGAGGGCATGTGGAGCACCGTGCTGTGTGTATCGTTATCACATGTGGAGTCGTCATCTGGCATTTTGTTAGCACTTTGGCCAGCAGATGGAAATGACAGGGTAGGCTCAACATCGGCGCTTTCATAACCTTCATAGTTAGTAGCTGTTACATTGCAAGAGAGAGTGCTATGGCAGGAATTCTTTTCTCTGGCCTGCGTATCGAGGGCCTCAGTATTCTCAGTCAGATTGAATAGATAGCTGTTTTCCATGAGAAGATGGTGCTGATGTTCCTCCATTGATTCAGTAGCTGACAGATTTTCAGAATCGCAACTGTGAGTGGAGAAGAACTCAACACCTTCCTCCAGCTTGTCAGACTCCACACTGTCCAACCGTGAAGGGTCTTTGGGTGTAAATATGTCAGGCGGTGTGGACACTGAGCTGCTTGGGTCATGTTTGTTTCTGTCTATCGTTGGATCAATTATATTTTCTTTGGGGGAATGAGACGTTACCAGTTTTTCTGACAAATTGTCTTCTTCACCAGACATTGAAGACACTTGAGATGAATCTGAAATGATTCCCATCTGAATGCTCTCAGGATTTTCTTTAGCACTTTGATGCCCTCCTGAGTTTTTTAACAAGTTTTGGTTTGATTGTGTGACATACTCTGTGTCCCCCCCTCCCTCAGATTCATTATTATCTTTGTTTATCTCTAACTCCAAGTCATTTTCAAGTGATTTCTCCTGTCTGGGGGCTCTGCACGTGTGATTGTCCTTATGAGGTTTTTTTTGTCTTCGTTTTTTTTTCACAGAGGGGCCATGCACCTGCTGTCGTACAGGACTGTTATTCACTGTCACGAACCAGCGCTCTTTTTCTGCTCTTAAAGTGACACTGTGCACACCCTCGCTCACAGCTCTGTCTGTAGTGTGTGGCTCATTCACATTTAGTTCTGTTTGGTTGCAAGAAAGTGGGTCAGCTTCCTGTATGGGTTTGACACTCTCCGTTTGCGCATCTCCATCTTCTTTTCTCAGCTCTGTTGATTCTCCATCTGAAGACTGAACCTTTGTTTGCAGTGTGGTTGTAATGTCGTCGTTTGTCTCCTCTGTGATGTGCTCTGCAGTCCTCATGTGCACCTCCTCTGTGTTCATCGTATTTCCTTCAGGATAATCGAGGCGTGCTTCACTGTCTTCTTCAGCTTTTGCTGTAAGATCATCTTGTTCTCCTCCTGAACCACTCAGACTGATCTGCACTTCTTCCATGCAGCATCCTGCAGCGTTGCTTTCTGCTTCATCACTGTTTGCAGCAGGGCTCTGCTGTGGCTCCTGTCGGCCTGTGCTAAAGACTGAACTTGAGTTTCCTGAATCCTCTGAATCACTGAGGCTCAAGTTATCAGGGCAGGCGAGCGAAGGCTGCAGCAGACTACACTCCTCACTGTCCTCATAGAAGCTCGTCCAGTCGTATTCTGCAATGCGTATGCTGTGATCTAAATCATCCATTTTGATACCTCACATGCTCATCAGTCTGAAAAGAAGAGAAAACATACAGATTAGTGTTAGAAGGTTGCAGATTTTGCATGAAAAATGATGAAAGTGGCCTTTATGCAGTGTGTAGCAGTACACCTTTGGTATCCCCGCTGGGTTATTGTTAGTTACATCAACACATTTGAGTTAAATATAGAGCATGCATTTGCCTGAAGCTTAACATTGCTTGTAATCAGCCGTCATTAGGAAACTGTTGTGCGGAAAGCAAACAAGCTCCTGTATTAGTTAAAAGCTTGAGAGGTGAAGACCTGAGAGAGCAGCAAAGCAACATCAAGAACACCGTGGTCAGAAGCTCCATAACAAACCCCAAAATACTCTGTGGCCCTACTCTTAGTCATATGACCTGATATGAAAAATTCAGCTGGCCAATGTCAGGTTACAACATAATGTATCAGCGTAACAAACACACTCAGTGAGGGAGTTAAGTTGCAAAAAAATACACTGATGCAATATGACAAAAACATTCAAATTAACTACTTACTTACTTAAAATTGCACCAAATCAAAAAATTCATTAAAGTGTGTCTTATATTTTGAATTAGATCCGGATATTTTTTGTAGTATTGTTTTAGCTACAGGGGAAAAAAGATCACTTTCATCTTCACAATAATGGACGTTGATGTTATTGAACTCCTTCAACTACTCTACGTCAAAGTCATTAAAGGTCTTGTCTACTAACATTATTCTAACACAACCAACACAAAGCATATAAGCTACAGTACATTTGTGTTAATGTGTTTCTGTAGTGGATAGGAACCTACCTGTTGCAGAGGGACAAAGCATCCAGTTTGAAGGTGTCAGTACTTTGTCCCTGCAGGGACATTTCGGCTCTGATGTCCGTCTGTCCTTGCATATGTCAGACTGGGGCCTTGCACGCAGCTGTTATAAATAGAGTTGTACGTCCAGTCACATGTAGCAGCTAGTTCAAACGTCCGTCCCTCCATTACCAGAGGTGTGACATTTCAGTGCCCTAAAATACAAACCCTCTTACATTTATTAGAGGTAAGATCAATAATCAGTTCCATTATTAACATGATAGAAATGCAAGGACAGGGACACATTTTGCTACTATAATGGATATTTTATACATAGTGCCTTTATTACAAATGTCAGGTCTTTTCTATGAAGTTATGCATACATTATAACAGTTTCTACACATATGTCTCCTTAAGCTGAAAATCAGATCATTAAAACTTGTATTGGTATATTTTCTCTTTATATAAAGATACAATAGAAATACCATGCAGAGTTCACTTACAGTTTGGATATAGATTACCGCAAGTGAAAATTAAGAAATGTATTACCTTTATTTCTGTAATGTAATACTGTAATGTTCATTCCTGACTAGACTATTTGCCTATCAAGTAGGAACCACTCAATTTAATAATCGACAGGGAAATAAAAAAAGCACTAGAATACGCATAACTCACGTAAAAATGAATTCTTGTCTGGCACACAGTGAGGCATTGTGTTTATGAGCTGTAGGAATCACAAAATAATTCAAATTTGTCTGAACAATATTCAAAACAAAAGTTTAAGCTAAAAAAAAAAAAAAAGGAAGTTTTTAACAGGTGTCGTACAAAAAACCAGCAGAGTGAGACTTCATTTAAATGCACAGAGGGAAACAATGGTTGTGGAAAGGTGCTTTATTTCTCCAAACATTACATACATCTTCAGAACATTCTTCATGGCATTGAAATTAGAATATGTATCATTATAAAAACAATACATCATTTGTATAAAACAATATGTACATGTATTCAGCTTATGGTTGTCTGTACAACAGCAAACGCATGAAGCAAAAAGGGTCATTTTCATGGAATGATTGCTGCCTTTTATCTGGCTCACTTCATATGGCTTCACAGATACTGAAGACAGAAATTACTTTTTACAGCCTTAGTATAAGATTCTTTCCTAAGATAGAAAACTATATGAAATAAAATACCATGTAGCAAATAAAACTTGGATAACTAACTAGCCTTGTTTTGGAATTGTGTACAGTAAAGGCCACTGGATATAATTCAAATACCCAATTATTCATCACGCCATCACTAAACACTCCTGGCTGCATTTAAAGCTTATAATGTCACAGTAATGGTATTCAGTGAAAGCCGTTTTCTTCAGACAACATTTGGCAAAAGTAGTCAAGTTATGTTCACAATGCAACAATAATGTTACCATCTATACAACAACAAAAATCTCAATCACACTTGATGGCAACAAGTTACTTCGAGTACTTCTTTTAAAAATTAGCTGATGACCTCAGACAAATAAAGTGCACAAGGATTCAGTAGTTATACGTTTTGAGAGAAAAATATATTTGAATTTAAATTTACTTGATGGAACAAAACTGCTATTTTAAAAAGGTTATGGAGGATCACAGAGCTTCTTATGAAAAAAATGTGTTATTATATCTCTTTGTTGGTTGAGTGGGTCTGTTGTGGAATGCAATTCATGATGCATGCAGCTGCGATGCATTATGTGTAATACATTCACCTTGGTTAAGCTCACAAAAATAATAAATACAAATGCAATAATGAAAACACAAAAAGCATATAAACAAATCATCCATACAGCGCCTGCAGCAACTCCCCCTAAAATGTCCCGGTGCACCAGAAGAACTCTGCTGCTATTAAACACATCATTCATTCTGTTGGTCTGATTGTAGTCAGTACAACTCAGTGCACAGTTATAAAATACAAAAAAATATCATACATGTAAAACGAAAACATCCTAATTAGAAAACTTTCATCAAATGTCACTGGGCCGTCACTTTGTCCAAAAAGAATCGCTGTCACTTGACTGGCTCCATTCATCTTCACTTTAAAAAAACAGTTTGACATTTTGGAAAGTACGCGTATTCGAGTTAGATCGATACCACTCTGGTATCCGTTAAAAATATGGCTACAGCAGCCAGTTAGCTTAGCTTAGCATAAAGACTGGAAACAGGGGGAAACAGCTAGCCTGGCTCTGTCCAAAGGTAATAAAATCCATGTACCAGCACCTCTAAAGCTCACTAATTACAACGTTATGTCTTGTTTGTTTAATCTGTACAAAAACCAAAGTGGGAAAGCAATAATTCGCAGAAAGTAGTCCGGCACATAAAATGGGGAATCCACTTCGGGTTTTTTACAGATTAAAAGAGATGTAACATGTTAATTAGTGAGTTTATTTCTCCTTAGAGGAATACGTGTAGTTCCTTAAATGTCAAACTATGACAGGTCCACATATTCATGAAACCCATCACTTGAGTTTTGCAGGTCAACTGAACACAGATAAAAACTGGCTAATAATAGTGTGTTTAAAGCAGCTACAGTTACATTTGGCCACCTATGGACAAGTCAACTGGTCTTTCTTCGCACCATCATATGATAACACCGTTCCTGAGCGTCATCTCCTACCTGCACCAGCACTCCCACCCCTCCTCCTACACATTATAGACTTGAGTAGTGGATGTGGTGGGTACGGTGGCACTATTCAGTGTTGATGTTGCAGAGGGCCGCTCCCTTCTGACATATCTTGGCTTCCTCACTTCAAAAGAAACACAAAACAAAAGAGAACATATAATCACCTGTGAGAAAAACAAGAGGAGACATGCACTGAAATTTCTCATAGCATCTTTTGTGCTTTTAAGAGCAGCTTTTACACCTTTTTGTGAATACAAGCCTGTCATCAGTTCTCAAATATGGAACACTCCTCACCAACACTGCCAAATACTCCTGGGTAATGTTTTGACTGCTTTGCATTACTCAACAGTTTCACATAATACTACAACCTGTTCAGCAAGATCAGAGTCACAGTTTCAAAACAGGTAGTTTACAGTACGGCAGTGTAGTCGCCTTACCTGACGAGGATGGGATCATGACAGCCTAGAAGGGAAAAACAAACAGAAATTATAACCATCCCTTTGAGACACAAACATTTCCAAATAATCTCTTTGTACTACAGGAGAACATTGCTGAGGCTAAACTCTGTACACTAGGCTCCCAATGTTCTGTAGTGTGTGATTAACTATGAACAAACAATAAAATTGACTTACTGTCTCACTTGGTTGGAATATGAAGGCTGTAAAAGTACACAAAATACTGTTACATTTGAGTTTAACCGACTAAAAATCAAATATCACTAAAGCAAAGCAATAACATGTTTTCCATGTTCTTCAAGCACTTCCATGCTTTATCATACATCATCATGATCATGATTTAATGGGTGTGGTGGGTAAACAGCAGCTGTTGAGCTTCATAATTCAGGTTAGATAAAACTCAGCTTGTATAATTACAGTTGGTAATTAGGGCTGTGCAGTGCGTACCCTTGTTGCGACGGTAGAAGATGCTCGGGAGTCGGTTGGAGCGTTTGAGGTAGAAAAAGGAGGCGACGGAGAGGATCAGAAACAGGCTGATTAACAGAGTTCCCAGGAGAAGAGAGGCTGCCACACCTGGCCCTCCTGCTCAAAAACATAGCACAAAACAGGAAGCAGCTGATGAGAACATGGCTGCTGCAGACATTTACTCATACATGACTATAATGTGCCTTAAAGTTGGTCTATTGATTCACTTACAAGACATTTGTTTGAAACTGAAATGACAGTTTTTTTTGTAATAATTCGAACTCTTAGACACTAGTTACTGTAAAGGCCAATGAATAAATATTATACATGAGGAAATCAGTAAATCAGTCTGTAATAACTGGATGTGATATCTTACCAATTTTAGGAATGACAGTGGTTACAGTTGTGTGGTTTTTCCTCTCCATGGTATAGTCTAGTGAGCAAACAAAAAGGGCAAATTAAAAAAACGATACAATGTGACATTCATATTTTTATATATTTAAAAACAGTCAGCAGACTGTCCCCAGTCCTTACTGTAGGTGCAGACTGTTATGTTCTCCAAATCCACAGCTGCTGAGTCACAGAATATGCAAACAGTGTTGCTGTTCTCAAGGACACGTAAGAAGCATCCTGAAGAATTCAAAAGAAGAATATATTTCACATTGTGTGCCACTTTTATGCCCTTTAATATCCTTGTACTAACAAATTATTAATTTTATGTCAATTGTCACAAGATAGAAGTGAACATGAAAAAACATGCTTCTCACATTTTGTTACATTAATTGCTTTACATACTGTATTTACAGCCTAGTAAATTTACTGGTATTCACAGAAATAGAAACACTTTGCCCAACTAATCCACTTTTTAAAGTTTTCCTTTTTTACATGTTGCCAAGGATAAGGGTAACACATAAGTTTAACCCTTTTCAATCCTTTCACTGTGTACCTGAAGCATGCAGGAGCAAACTGTCTCCATTTTCTTCGCTCTAAAATTCCAACAACATGGAAATACTTTCTCTTTAGTACACCAATGAAACTGTACATGCAATGTTTGTACCGTGTGTGACACAAACTGTGTAAATTCTTTTAATACATCTCCTCAGTGCCATTACGTCCTTTAATTGAATTCTGAATGCAATGGCTCAAATTTAAATCTTAGCTGATGAATAGTCAGACGCTTTATAGAGCTCCCAATGATGTTATTTTATCTTGCATATATAAAATATTATCCTCTTCACACAAGATATCATCTTGTAAAAAGTGAAATGATTATGTTGTGATAATCTCGCGCACATAAGATTTTAAATAAATAAATAAATACAAATTTTTGGGACTTTAGAGGCTGCGTAGCTTTATGGGTTTCGATTTTCCAAAGTTATCATATGACATACAATAATCAATTGCCAGAGCATCATTTCACTCTGGCCAACCTCTAACTGATAATGATAAAATAATAGTGATGTTAAAAGGTCAAAACTCTTAGTGACATTCTGTATATCCGCATTACCTGGTTCACAGTGAGTGTCATTTGAACACGAGTTGTTCACTCTCTGTTTCTCTCCACAGCACTCAAGTGAGTTCTGATGTAGGGCCTGCAGACAGAACAGCATTCACAGATTTACAAATCAGTGTAACTGGAGCAAAGCACACATTGGCCCTTTGACTGAGTAACATCCATTTTCTACCTTAGTTACAGGTGTCTCGGGTCTGATTAGAATCACAGTTGCAGCCAAGACCAAAAGGAATGACAGAGCCATATTCGAACCCTTAAAGATCAAACAGACAATTAGATAAGCATCGATAACTTTGACAAGGCACATTATAGGACACCTACCTTTACCCATTCAGTCCTACACAGAAACAAGATTGATCAAACAAAACACTATTTGACTTGTTGGATATCTATCTAATAAATGTGCCATATATACTTTATTATTAGGATAACCAGAACAATTCAGATAAGTTTCAGGTAATTCTCTGTCTTGTCTGCTGTTTATTGACCAAACAAACGTTAACAACAAGGGCTGGATGTCAAGCTTCCACACTGTAACACAGAACACCATCAACAGCAAAAAGTTAGTATCAAATGCCCGGTCACCTTTCTGGTATTGTTAACTTAATCTCTAAACACATATTTAGTGATTTGAATGTTGATGATTTTAGACTGTATTTCATTTACGCAAGGTTCTTGTACAGCTAATAGTGTGTAGACAACATTTAATATTTGTTTGGCTTCTCATATTTAATGCTCAACGTAAGGTAAAAGTTTCATCGGTAGACCAAAACTCAGGCATCCATCTTGCAGATTCTGCATCGGTATCAAAAGATTTAAACAACACCCAGCCCTTTTAATAACTGTTGAGGTGTCTTGCAAGGCTGATACTATGTCCATGTGTCACGAAACAGTGTAGAAAATTGCGATTTTTAGGTGAATGTCCACAAAGGCCATTGTAACTGCCTTAACTTTGTTAAGTTTAAATCACCTTCTGGCTGATGTTAGACTGACATGAGCACACACAGATGTAGCACACGTTTGATACTGGTCAGTTTTGCATCCAAACTAAACAAATGAGTCACCCACAGCCACAAAAGTTTAAATATTCATGAGAGCTTTACGTTTACGCTTTACTTTTAAGGGTTAACCAACACAGCTAATGTCTCAGAAAATGGCATGAAATGTGCTAACGTCAGTTGAGTTGTACAGGATACAACCAAGGTGTTTAGCTAGCTAGCAACGGTCACTGGAATGAAGTTATGCATGTCGTGATTGTGCTAGCCAGTTAGCAGTCACAGTTAAAATAACGATGTCAGCGTTAGAGAGGCTAATCTATTTAAATCTGTTTTACATTATCGGGTATGTTTACAATCACAGACTGAGCAGCTGCCCACTGCTGAATGTGAAAACACAAAAAGTTATCTCACCAGCCGAACACTAGGCTTTGGCCTGACCAAACTCCTAGGTGTGGTTTAATCAACGTCAGGTTTCGTACGCCGCACAGGTGTTACCAGAGAGTCACTTGTATTTTTGGCAGCTTTGTCATCGTCGAAGCAGAAATAATCAGCTCGACCTGCTTTAATTTAGCATATACACTTCCGGGTACGATTTTCAAAATAAAACCCCAACTGTTTATGTGTTTCATTAACATAATGTAGGCTGTCTGCGTAGAAAACATACAAATAAATAAATAAATAAATGAGTATTGAGATTAGAGTGAATATAAAAAATAAACCACTACTACTACTACCACTCATTAATAATTATAATAGTAATACATTTAATTAAAAAAAAATCGAAATATAAAAGTGATTGGCCTTACAACTTGAACACGTTATAAAAAGCATAACAATAAACCCTGGCGGTGAATAATAATTCTTCTACGTCATAAAAAGGTTCTCCCACTGAGGACAAAATTAACAATGAAAATCTCGTTCACTAAAGCACATTTTAAATACACTACTGTGACATTATCAATATGTTTCTGATAATGTAACTGCAATGTGAATTAAACTAAATAAAATTAAATATTAAAATTAAATAATATATATAATTGTTTTTGTGGGCTTGGCTAAATATGTTGAAGAACTGCTGGCTAATACTTCTGTTCAGATTATTGATTGTTTTCCTTACACGATAATAAGACATACAGTATACTGTATAGACAACCTATTACATAAGAAATAATACTACATTTTAAGTCTATCACAATAGACTACAAACAGCTTAAAATGTATATCACAATAGACATCTCCATTTCATTTGCCACTAAGCCTGCATGCACAATACCGGTTTAGCATCACTGCATCTGAATGGAATGCAGTCATTAATGAATGACATTAGTTACACCTATGGTTTAGAAGTCACAATATCTGAGCTCACAATTAGCATGGCCGGATAGACCTGTTAGGGGGCCCAAAATTAGCTAACAATACGGGGCCTGTCTTAGTTGATACTGTATTTTAGTGGTGCAAATTCCCTAACAGATTTGCAATGAATCACATTACCAAAACCAATACACACACAGTTCATAAAGTTAACCTAGGACTTCTGGGGCCCCTCTGGATTACTACGCTTTGGTAATGCAGCCTTCATAGTTAGCCTACATTTATGGTATTAGCAATAATAATGTAGGCCTACCACTTCATAATTTACCTGTATTGTGAATTGTCTTGTATTGTTTTTAACACTATGTGGTAAACCAAAGACAATTTTCTACAATGTGGACAATAAAGGTCCTTACGAACTAACTAAATACTGTCTCACCTAAGCAAAATGCCCACCAACAGGCGTGCCATGCATCCAGTGAACATAGTGACTGGTTTATTCTTTAAAACATCTGTTAGAACTCATAAATTGAGTCCATATGCTGGAGAAATAAATGTTGATAGATAGCCAATAAATAAATAAATAAAATGTCACAAACAAAAAAACCTTCTAGTGTTTGTTCGAGTTTTGGTCCTATCAAGTCGCGATTTGGGCTTTTCGACGGCACCTGAACGCAGCCTAATCTCGCTCTGGAAGGTCACATGGCGGGAGATTTAAATTCTCGCGAGCACACTACTTGCTCTGTCTTCGACAGTCCCTCTCTGCATCACAGCCTTCCTGAACTGTGAGTCAATTTAAAAAGTATTTTAGCGTTATGTATTTAATACACGATAACCATTGTACACTACTTAACATAAGCATGTTTTAAAGGTTTGATGAGATTTTCTAGCTAAACAGTTAATGGTAACTTACGTTTAAATTGACTCCATGTTAATTAAAGTTAGCTAATGAAGCTCCTTCTAGATTAGTGTTAATGCTAACTACCACTGACTCGCATGACTCTTATCTGTCAACTGCTGCTCTGAAGAAGACATAGCTTGCTAAAATTGCTTTCTAACTCGTTATCTTTACAAACAGGCAACCAAACGCAATGAATCATATGAGGAACATAAAAGAAATGCTGAGCATCCCAACTGGAAGCAGGTGGTTAGCTAAAGTGTGCTAAGTTACTTAACACTGACTGGCATTAGCTATTACTTGTCTCCAACTGAATAATGAGGCTGTGAGCAATAATTTTCATCTGAAAACAGTGTAATAACAATTGGTCATCGACACCTACATTTGTAGAGCAGTGTTTTATGTGTGTGTCTGTGTGTTTACCTGATTTCTGCACAAACAAACAGTGTGTTTTTTTTTTTTTCTCATCAAACCTTGTGGTGACAAAACAATCAACAGGAATGTGGCTACCAGCGGCTACTCCAGTTTCACAGACTCTCAGTTTTTCTTTGGGTCACAGTTTTGCCCTGAAAATTCTCAAAGCGTGTCTCAAGATATGAGTTTGTCATCCAGGACCTCCCAACAAAGTTCGCAAGAGGTGAGATTTATCAACTTCCTCTTATAGGTGTTCTTGGTGAGGCAGTAATATCTTTGAGTACCCGGATGAATGGACAAACCCCACTGATTTAATGTATTATTACTTACATGTAGGTTACACTCAGTATTGTATTTTTAAGTGAGCAGAGTAATGGGACGGCTGACGTGGATATTTGCAGGTGTGTTGTACTGTGAGAAAAGTGAAAAAGACTGTTTGTGGGGCCACCACCTGTGTGCTTTTGTTCATATAACTGTTTTGAAAAATTAACATTATAAATATTGAGAGACAAAATAAAACCACCATTTCAACCACAACACACGAGATCTTTGTAGGTTTCGGCGGTATGACAATTAATACTGTGAGACAATAGAAATTTCTACATTCATTTTCTGTATTGAATATAGTGAGAGCTGTTTAAAAATCAATCCAGTCCATATACTATATTTGTGTATACATTATTGTCAGTCTCTTTAGTCCACTTAAATTGGCCATGGTGGTCAAGTGTGATAATTCAGGTGTTTCTTTGCATGAAATGTTTTCCATTTGGTTGATAACATATTCCCTCATACGGAAAACTTCACCCAACTTATAGGGCCATGAGTGCATACAGTTTTATTAATCATCACTCGGATTATGTGAAAATTAGTTATGTCTTGGGTCTATATCTCTTAACCTCAGTATTTTCTTTTTATTTAGGGAAGTGACCCAAAGTTTTCAAACAGTTATCACACTAAACCTCTCCTGTTTGGAGAATTCAAGGACAAAAACAAAGCTTTTGGAATACTGGATAAATTTGAGGAGGACAAGAAAAGGGCAAAAGAAAAAACTGACAGGTACTTCTCTATGTCGCTTGAAACATGCAACTCACCTTGAATTCATACTTGTGGGATTAGGCCTAATCACTTCTGAAATTTTTACATCTGTCTGATCTGTCCTTTTGCTTTAACAGTGATATTTTAGCCAAAGAATGTCATCATTTTCGAGAAACTCTCAACAATGTAAGTGATGATAGGCTTCCACTCTGTTGCTTTTTCGATTATACAGCTCCTCTTTCCTCGATGTAAAATGTTAAAAGAAATATTTTTCAGATCCAACAACTGGTTGCTGGTACAGAGAGAAATACTGCGGCGTGTCAAACAGTCCTTGAAAAATTTGACAATTTTGCATCAACTTGTAAGTTTGTTTGTCCTAATTAATTCATTGATTGAATATTTTTTGCTGAATTTATTGATGCTCTCTGTTTACTGTATATCTGGTTGATTTAGTAAAAAAGGCAGTGAGCAAACATTTCGCCAGTGGATGGCGCTCTTTGCCCATTGGTCACTCATAATCTTCTCTAACTTTGGAAAATTACAATATGTTTCCATACATTTTTAAATTGTATTGACTTCAGTGCAATAAGATGAAAGATATATATTTTTTTTTTGCCCATTTCTATCTTTTTATTCATTCGGTCCAGTGCAAAATAATATTAACAGTCTTCAGAGTGACATTTCCCAGCAGTTTGAGACTTTGCTGAATAAAGTGAACTCCCAGAAAGAGATGATGACTGAACTGGAAGAAAGGGTGCAAAAGGTGAACAGTATGTATGTAGCTTAGGGTCAACATTACTGCAGTTTCAATGAGGTGAAAGTAGATTTTGGTGGCTACTAAATATTTCTGATTAGTGATGAGTATAATTGTTCATTTTTATCATTTAGAGTGGAGATACCACAGCAGAACTTGATTCAAATCTCCAAAGCTTAAAGACTAGCCTGGAGTGTCTGAGAGAGGAGCAGGAAAGAGAACAAAACATGCTTGAACAGGCTCTGAAGCCGCCCAGCACTTTAGTCTCAGAGCACTCCGCCAAACCCAGCCTTGAGAGAGTGATGGACAGTGCCGTCCAGACGTCACCAGGGCTGGAAAAGCCATTCTCCAACATCCTGCACAACAAGCTTGAGGGCACACAGCTTACATGTATGTCAAACAACCTTGAACACAATCAGGCTGGAGTGCCCCCTCAGGATCCAAGCTGCATCATTGGAAAGAGGAAATCCACAGTGAGAGGCCATAGGAGGCGCAAAAAGAGGCCGCTGGTGCTCTCACAGAGGAGTAAGCGCTCTGTCACGGATGAAAACCGCCAGCCTCTCATGAACTGTAACAAACAGCTAAATGTTTCATTGCCTCTCTGTCAACGTCGTGATCTGAACACGGTTACCAGCCAGGATAGTCTCAACCGAGATTTCCTAATACCACTGAACACGGAGACGAGATCCATAGCTGCGGGATGTTTCATCACCCCTCTCAGCTGCTGGTCTCAGGACAGCAACAGCTCTGTGTGCCTCGCAGGAATCGAACCCATCGTAGAGAAGCTTTCAGCTGAGTCCAAGACAGGGACCCCAGCGAAACCCGAAAGCCTCTGGCAGTTGTTTGACATGGATTAAAATTCTGATTTGGGCTTTTAGAGGATGAGTAAAGGATTCAGAGCAGTGAAGCATTTGTGTTCTTATTTTTTGAGTACAGGGGAATAAAAGCCAAAAATGTTTATATATACCGGTATTTATTATTACTTGTGACCTATGTTCTGTTAGTTGTAGAGTTGTTCAGTTTTTTGAAGAATAAACACATTGATAAATGTTTTTTTTGTTTTTTTTGTCTTGTACTCATGACAGAAGAGCTGTGGAGGGCTGTATTAAGTAACTAATGACAAGTAAGTTAAGGACTGAGAGACCCACAAAGCATTACAAATATTTAAAGATTTTCTGCTGAAATAAAAAATATTGTAACAGTTAAATGTCTCTGCTGACCTTTTAAAAACAACTTGTTCTGTATACGTATTGCTGACTTGACATTAAAAATAAACGTAAAGGCTTTGCATACAAATCACAATTATCTGTGAACCGGTTTTATTTACTGTATGATCTCTGACTCCTGTTTGAATTCTGATCTTGTAAAGATACTTTGTATTCTAGTAGTAGTACGTGTAAATAATAGTAACTTGGCAAGCAGCCTTTACAGTTTCCTCTTCATGTCACCTTCCATACATGTCACCAATGGAGACCCTGTTCCTCGTTCCACTGTTACACTGACAGGTGTATTTAAATATTGTGTCCACTCCATTCATATCACTGTGGGTAGACTAAATATTAGAAACGCCTCTCAGTGTAATGCAATACATTTCAAAAGCACTACATACTACAGCCTCCAAAATGACCATAAACTTGATTTGACACCTTTCTAAAACATTTTCAACTAAAACTGACCATTAAACCCTTAAGACAGGATTTACTGCAGGATTTACTACTGTTTTGTCAGACTGCGTTAGTTTTAACCAGCTGTACCTAATTGTGTACATTTAAAGTATAAATTGAGTGTCTGTGTTCAAACTACAACCATGCTGCATAATGTCACTAAGGTACATGTTTATTAGCAGAAAAACAGTTTTATTCTGCTTTAGCAAGCATACCACAAAACACAAAATAAGTCTGCCAATATCAATTTACTGTAGTCATTATAAAGCTTTAGTATTTACCCTGTAATAGACCATGTACTTTACCTTCATTCTGGTGTAATTTGTATCAAAACCAGCAGTCCATAATTATACCGAGCTACAATGATTAGTTGATTAATTGATTAGCCGATTGACAGAAAATTAATCTGTAACTATTTTGATGATTTTTCAAGCAAAAATGGCACAAATCTTCTGGTTCCAGCTACTCAGATGTGACAATTCTGTTGTTCTGTTTTTCTTTGTCATATACTGTATGACAGTAAATGAATATCTTAAGGTGATGTTGGTGCTGGTTTTGCTGATAATGCAATGCCCCACACAGCTGCAAGTTTCAGGTGATCAATCTCTGCAGACGTTACGCACTAAGATTTAAAAAAAAAATTGTATTTACAAATGATCTATCTGTTCTCATTCTAACAGCGTGCAAATCAATAACTGCAGATCCTCTTTCATGCAGGGCACTAAAACCTTTTCTGCTTGAAAAAATGAATGCCTTTGGCCCAGCAATAAGTGCATTAATAATGAATAATTCATTTCCTTCACTAATTCTCCCAAGCAGACTTTGATCTGATTTGACAAGGGTGTCACAGTTTAACTAAGTCTGCAGGTGGGGACATGAGTCCCCTTGGGTTGAGATTTGCCACTAAGCAGGCGTCATAGTTGTCATGCATCAGAGCACACCGAGCCACCACTGTCCACCGGTTCTCCCATGGGTCCATCTCCAAAATGTCCTTTGTTATATCATCATGACGATCTAGGGGTAGTTAAGAAACAGAAAGGGTGATGCAGTCACTTGGAAACATCTCTCAAACACTTTTCATTCATTGGATGTGGATTTTCTTTCATTACCTGCTCCTTTGTAGTATCCACACACATAAATCTTGCCTCCCACCACGCCTGCGTTTGGGGCATTGGTGCGCAGTGAGAGTTGTGCACATGGGAGAGGAGGTCCATCCCTCCAGTAGTCTCCATCTGGGTTGTAGATCTCCACAGCATCGAGGCAGTGGCGTGATTGCCCACGGTCCACACCCTCACATCCAATACCTCCTGCAAAATAGGGTTTTATCACTAAACAGCAACAAATTCTTACAGAAATCAATGCAATTCAACTCATGTAGCAGGATCATGACAATACGGTGTCTATATACACATAGCAAGAGAGAAGAGGCAAAAAACAGAATAAATCTGAACAAATAATCTTACCCATCACAAAAATTTCACCATTGAGTACAACAGCACTGCAACGGTACTTTGAGTACTTCATGGGACCTAGCTCTGTCCACTTATTTGTGTTTGGATCATACTCCAGGAGACGGTTACTAAGACGATCAGGCTCATCATCCATCCGGTATGACTGGATGGTTGAAGTGGAGGGAGGTAATGACAAAGCAGAGCAGGTGCAGTCAGGGACAAGTCACATACAGATGGAGTAAGAGCTCATAAATCATGTGTTTATGAAGTCTGGTTTTCTAGATTTCACAAGAACAAAACTGAATGCAGGTTTCTGAATAATTGCACAAATGTGTAAAGATTTTGTGACTTCACCTGTGGTGTCCGACCACCTATGACATAGAGGCGATCTTTCATTCTGACCACGCTGTGATAGGCCAAAGGCATAGGCAGGGGTGCTGCACTGCGCCAGGGTCCACCTTGCAGAGACCATCGCTCCACACAGTTAGTGATGAGAAACTGGTTCTTCAGCTTCATCTGCCCACCCAGCAGGTACAGAGTTTCACCCAGTGACCCCAGAGCGTATGAATCACGGTACTCTGCTGACGTCAGGCGCTCCCAGCATCCTTGGGCCTCTACTTTGTACCTGGCAACGCAAGATAACAATCATCTGTGTGGGGCAAGCAAATACAGAGTTATCAAATGTGTCACGTAATGTCTTTCTTACCTGTAAATCTCAACATTCATGTCCTTCTGTCGGGCCATTCTCCGTGCACTTGCCTCTCCTGCCACTATAATGTCATTTCTTTCAGTTACAACCCCGGCACACACGTACCCCAGAGCCTCTCCATAGCGAGGTGAAGTGATGTAGTAGGTTCGGCCTGTGGCCGGAGCATAGCAAAAGCTACGCTCAGCATAGCTGCCATATCTTGACCTAATCCCACCACTGTCATTGCCGACACAGAGCAGCAGATCTGTGGTCTCCATGCCGTACCGCAGCTTTAGTTTGCGTGGTGCAGCTGAGGGATGCATCCCTGTGGCCTCCAAGGCTTCATTGAGCATCTCTAGACATTCAGCGTCAGACAGCAGGGCCGTGTTCCTCTTCATCGCCTCTCTTAAATAGTCAGGATTTATCAGTGGCAGACGGACCTTCCTCAGGAGCTCTGGAAGGTGCAGAAAACGGACCTCTCCATCCATCAGAGGGCTGTGTTTGGCCCAGCGAAGGACCACATCCAGGATAGTCTCTTCTCGCGAAACATTAAGGTCATCAGAAGTCAAGAGCTTTCCCAGCTGATGGGCCTCCAGGTCCAGGACCTCCTCATTTTGGCAGACTTGGACAAAGTTCTGCCTCAGGAAGCGCTGAGCATGGTCAGCCAGATCCTCTGCACCGAGGTCACGTGCAAAGTAATACACACCAAGGCAGTTGGAGGCATCCATGTTCTCAGTCATGTGCTGCTGACAGCGAGTGAAGACGTCATCCATCTGCAGGAGAAAAGCTGCAATAGAGATGCCTTGAACATTGGCATTAGTGAGAGGAAGATCTGAGCAGTACATGTAGTTCAAGAGGAGGGCCAGGCTGTCTGCAGGGGTGTCACGCAGGAATATTTCTCTGTTGTTGCACTCGCGCAGGCCGCATGTGAACATAACACGAAAGTACGGGCTGAAGGCGGCTAGAACGACACGGTGACAGGGAAAGCTGATGCCTTCAGCAACCAGCACCACGTCTGTCAGATGCTCGGTCTCCCTCATCTTTCTCAGCTGGTCGAGCAGCACCAGCCCATGTTTGGCTGTAAGATCCATTTTGCCTCAACTTTTTAGTGCGAATAATATTTATGAAGTTACACAGGTTTATGTTTTATGCACTCTGAACAACTAGTCAGGAGGCTGTCTCTGAAAAACAAAGAAAAAGCAGCCATCAATATCATATCAAACAGCACCTTAATAAGCACACGCTAGTGTGAAATGTAAAACTGCTTAGTCCAATCATGTCTGGATTTTAAACACATTTGTTAATTTTAGGTGTCCTGAGAATGAAAATGTAGACAAAAGATGAGTTATTATTACATTATTCGATTAACCATAAGAAGTCAATATAACGTTACAAAGATTTTAAATAAAGCATATTTAGGTAATACAAAACCACATCCTTATAATGGCTTCGGTAACCTTTAAGGATATTTTCATGAACTTCATATTTAAGCAGCCACCAATAAACTAAATTCACTAATTAGCCTTAGATATAAGAAATACTATCATTGTCTATACAACATGTGTAGTCTTATAAGTTAGCACTACAGCTGTCCACATCATGTAGCATTCAGTTCCCTTCTAAAAGCCTTACCAAAGTCATCAGCTCCTCTTGTCTGCTGTTATCTTTGGTCTAAAAAGTCCAGTAAATGTCCATGTTTTTCTTCAGGCTACATGTGTTGTTGATGTGCCGAAATGTGTCAGTCAGGGGGGTTAGAGAGGGCCTGAGCAATTGCAAGAGACAAAGATATGTACCCCCTCCACTGCTGCGATCCTCTGAGCTACTAAACCAAAAATAGACAGTGTTGTGGCAGACAGCAAGTGGGTCAGAGGGGTTTGAGTGGAGGTTTTTAAGCCATGACAGTGACGGATATTGTGAATTATTTTGATATTTCATAATTTGACTCATTGGCATTATGTTGCACTTTGTTTGGGGTAATTCTCCATTCCAGTTTGTTTGCCTTGGTCACGTGCATGCAGCTCTGGAATGACTGAAATGAAACATTGCTCCCTGCTCGGATTCAGATTTCATGACAGCACTCTCTTAAAGGCCCAGTATACTGTATGCCCACATGTGTCAAAAATCAGGCCTCGCCTATTAAGTTTGATTCTTAAAATCTAAATTCTTGAGACTGTTTCACCAACCATAACAAAGTTGGTAAACTAAATGTATTTATACATCTTTACTTTCTGACTTGCCAGCATTTTGTTGGATGTTAACTGACCGCTAATGGATTTTCAAGAGAAACCACTTTTGCATCAGAAGAATTTTTTTCAGAAGTAGCTCTTATAAAGACTCACTTCACCAATATAATTTGAGCTTACGGTGACATTTCATGGTTCATTAGCTTTACTTTTGCAAAGTGAATGGAAAAGCTGGAAGGATGCAAACACACCTGTCAAACATCCGTTGAATAGCAACAGAGTTAATCTTTTTCCTCTAAGACCGTAATTACATCCTTAGCATCTTCCGGTCAGCCATCGTTGTCATGAAGAGGCTCTGCCCACAACATCCTGACTATAGTTAACCATTAGGCAATATGATGTACATATGGAGATACGGTTGTTCTCGTGACAGTACAGTTTGGTGGACAGTTTGTAGAAGAATCTTTGGAATAAATTTCCTTTACTGGACATTAAAAGAGTCAAAAAATTAAAGTTGCGCAGATTTTGACAGATTCAGCCCAATGGACTCTACACGCAGAGATGGGAAATACAGAGTTGAGCGGGAAGTGCTGGATGAGGAGAGACTGGAAGTGGTAACGCAGAGAAAAACGCACTCTGACACTCACCCTTCTCTAACTGAACGGCTTAAAGACTCCTTAAGGTAATGCAAAGTTTATGGCTTGATCTTATAACTTACTCTTACTGTACTGTAGATGTCTGGTCTGTTCTTCTTGTCGAAGATGACCAGAGACCCATCTTCATGTGAGTTTATGCTTTAAAGTATCAGCCAATAAAAAAAAGTATCACTTTTGTCTCTGTGTTGCCTTCAAATCTCTTCCAGATGTACAGTACCCAAACTAAAACAAAGTGTGGTGAGCAGCTTGCCTGTGTTATATTGGCTGCCCAAGTACTCAGTCTGGGAATATGGCATGTCAGACCTCATCTCTGGCATCAGTGTGGGCATAATGCACCTGCCACAAGGTATGACAATAGTCCTTCACGGTTGAGCAAATATCAACAATATTGCAGGAAAAACTGCAGGATTTTCATATGCCTGAAATTCCCATAGTTTTAAAAACATTTTTTTAAATAAATGTTCCCAACATTTGTTCTGTGAATTTCATAACTTGAGGGTATATGACAAAAACCTACTGTATGTTTTTGACTTTAATCCATAGTCTTTTTGTTATACACAAGAAATATTTTGTACAAATATTTACTATCCATCTGGAGCATATATTATTTGCCAGTAATACTACAGTAAAAATAGTACAGCTTCATAAAAAGACATTTGTTTGTAAACTGAAGGTTATTTTTCACAGGTATGGCATATGCATTGTTGGCTTCCTTACCTCCTGTATTTGGGCTCTACACATCCCTCTATCCAGCATTGATCTACTTCTTTTTTGGAACATCACGTCATATCTCCATCGGTAAGTAGAGACATTGTACCATGGCCATTATAACCTCTGGAGTAACACGTGTTGCTGTCTTTGCTTGTGTTCAGGTACATTTACTGTGCTCAGTATCATGGTGGGTAGTATGACAGAGAGACTTGCTCCAGACATGGATTTCCTCAAAACAAATGGGACCAACGTCACTGCAGAGGTGGACATAACAGCCCGGGACGCATACAGGGTGCAGGTGGCAGCTGCTACTACTATCCTAGCAGGACTTATTCAGGTCTGAACACAACGTCCCAACAGAAATAACATTGTCTTATTTTGTTGTCACAGCTGCCAAAACTCATATACATAAATGATTGTTTGCATAGGTGGTACTGGGTTTGGTAAAGTTTGGATTTGTGGGAACGTACTTGTCTGAGCCTCTGGTGCGGGCTTACACAACAGCTGCTGCAGCCCATGCTGTGGTGGCACAACTGAAGTACATCTTTGGACTTTCACCAACACGGTTTACTGGTCCCTTGACGCTGGTGTATGTGAGTACTGTCAAGTATTTGGTTCTGACTGCTGTGTTTTTGTTGATACAACAGAACTGATCTGATTGCATTAATTGTTACAGCACAGTTTGGCGCTGATAACGACAAAAATCTTAAAGTAACACTCACACAAGAGTTTGATGTGCGTTCCTCAGAATTTTTATTTAACCTTCATTTAACCAGGAAGTCTCTTGATACACATAATCTCTTTTACAAGAGAAAATGGCAGCATGAGATAAGTATCACATAGTTACATAAGAACACACATCATTAATTTACAGCAATCACACACTGGCACTGTATAGCACAACAAAACAGACCTGAGAGGCACGAGAGAGATTCCTCATGAAACTGTTTTTTTTTTTTATTGTGATGCTTAAATGTCTGATATGAAGGCATCATTTCCTGATGAAGTTTATCTTATCTATCCAAGCCCAGGGTGCATAGTACAAAAATGCATTTTTACCAAGTTCTGAGCAGACTCTAGGGGACACTCAAGATCATCCATCTAGATGATCTGGTCTGATAGCTGTTAGAAACAGGAGAAAATATTTTACAAAGGTGAACAGGAAGTTTACCAAGAATGGCTTTAAAGATTAAAAAGGTACAAATGGACCTTTCTACATATTTTTAGTGAAGTCCATATACAAATGACTTACACCTTAATGCAACACTTATTTTGGTATTTATTGTAAGATAGGTGTACAATATAGCTTGGAGAATAGCTAAACAGCTAAACTTGTGTTTTTTTATGTGCACAGTCGTAAGCCATAACCACTTCCTACTTTATCTTTCTCCATTTTCAGACTCTGAAGGATGTATGCTCCTTGCTGCCACGCACTCATCTCCCCACACTGGTGGTCAGTGCTGTGTCCATTGCGTTTCTAATTGCAGCCAAGGAGCTCAACTCTTTTCTCAGTCCAAAGCTGCCAGTGCCCATCCCTGTGGAGCTCATCACAGTCAGTTGACACGAGGACACACTCTCTGGCCTCTCTTTATGTAATCACCTCTGTGCTCTGTGCTGCTGCTGATGTTGCAGCACTGAAAAAGCACAGACACAGTGGAATCAAGCAGCTGAATCAGCAGCAGTGCCAGGGCCTCTGCATTTGTGCAGTTCACAGCAAAAAATGATATATTAATGGCTAATAATTAGGTTCACATGTAGCATATGATTTACCAGATTATTAATGATTGAAGCTTTGAAATGTATTGCGAATGTGGCTTCTTTGTGTGTGTTTGTGCTTATGATCTGTATGTTTTCTGTGATGGCTTCAGATTGTGGCAGGAACATTGATATCATCCTATGCCCACTTGCACAGCAACTACACTATTTCAGTTGTTGGAGAAATTCCCAGTGGGTAAGCATTTAGATAGTTATATAAGTTGGATAAATTATACTGCTGTAATTATTTGTTGAGTCATATTCCCAGCTTATTTAGTACAAGCCCATTTCTTCTCATCACTTCTTGTCCTCTACCTGTGCACCAGTCTAAGTTCTCCCAGTGTACCAGATGTGAGTCTTTTTGGAGAAGTTATTGGTGATGCTTTTGCATTGGCCATTGTTGGATATGCCATATGCATTTCACTTGGAAAAACATTTGCACTGAAACATGGATACAAGGTGGACAGTAACCAGGTAAACTCTCATCAAATACCTGTTTAATTCTGCAGATGCTGTTAGCAAAAAATAATTTTCCCATTCTGTTTTTGTTTCTCTCTGTATTCCCCTGCTAATTCTTGTATCTCTGTCTTCACACTGCTGCAGGAGCTGGTGGCGCTGGGTCTCAGTAACACAGTGGGAGGCTTCTTCCAGTGCTACGCTGTCTGCCCCTCTATGTCTCGAAGTCTCATCCAAGAGACCACTGGAGGAAAAACACAAGTGAGTGACAGTTAAGAAGTCAGCGTTACCTCACAAGCCAAAGTCATTCTAATTTTGTACTGTGAACATGCAACATGCAATACTTACATATGCAATGAATATGACCTAGTTAAGGATGATTGAGGTGGGGTGAAGAGGATATTATGTTAAATTATTCATGAAATTATATAACAGATTGACCTCAACAAGCTGACCTAATAAATATAACCACCTTATGTACACAAGAACCATGTGGAAATTCAAAATTGGATGGTACTAGAACATGTACTGTAGTTTTTAGCTTCAACAATTTATTATGCAGCAAGTTAGTTAGTTAGTTAGTTAGTTAGTTAGTTAGTTAGTTAGTTAGTTAGTGTGTCATGCACATACAAGTGCCCAGCCCACATGGACTTACAGTATATGCCACCAAAAAATACGGTTGCAGTGATGAAACATTTGTCAGACATGAACATAACTTATTACATTACATTGCAAATTCTCTACAAATAAAATCAGCCACACAAAAGGTTCCCTTCCTATAAAACACATTTTTTTAAATGATCATTCATCTAGAAAAACTCATCAGAAATTAAAGATATTTTACTAAAAAGAGTAGCCCTAAAACAGCTAAATCACATAACAAAGTATTTTCTCTTCAGGAAGACCAGTAAACCTGCCTGTGCACTGTGTAACTGTGCACACAGAGATGTATTTATTATTTAACTAAACAATATACCAAATCAATTAATTATTGGAAACAAGGCTTAATAGTTGTTAGGGTACCACTAAATGTTGGAAATATGTGCTGTCATATAGTCAAGCTATTCTCCAACAATCGACTTCATCCATCTCTGCTAAATAGAATATATGAATATGTTAACATGCCTGTTGAACACAACTATTTCATTAAAACCAGAAACAGCCTTTGTGTTGTTCCTGCAGATGGCTGGAGTGGCCTCGGCTCTGATTGTGTTGGTGACTATACTGAAACTTGGACCCTTGTTCCAGGAGCTGCCAAAGGTTCTGTTGCTCTACCATTAGTCTTAACTGTAAATTGATTAGCAGTAAATATTTATGATGCATGACATTGTATAATGTAATGGATTTTTTTGATTTGACACTTCTGGGTACACATCTGATTAACTATTTTGTGTGTGTGTGTGTGTTTATTTTAGGCTGTCCTTTCATCGATTGTCTTAGTAAATCTGAAGGGCATGTTCAAGCAGTACTCTGACATTGTTACACTGTGGAAAAGCAGCAAGGTTGATCTGGTGAGAGGTTAAATTATTACTATCGTGGATTTTAAAAATACCCTTAAAGCAGCAACTGTGACAGAATTTGCTGTGGTGTTGAATCTGGAAAAGAGTGTCATTATTCTTGTTTCCTTTTCATCGTCGCACTAAAGTCATGCTGTCACACTGTATCCTTCAGACGGTGTGGTTGGTCACTTGGGTGTCATCACTGCTGCTCAATCTGGATCTGGGTCTCGCAGCATCGATCGCATTTACTCTGCTTACTGTTATCTTCAGAACTCAGCTGTAAGACTCCTCTGCACCTCATCATTCTCACTTTGGTATCTGAGTCATACTGTGTGTGAGTGTGAGAGGCAATATTAATAACTGATCTTGGGCTGCAAGATCTGCCAGATTAGACAAAATACTGTACACAAACATATTGCACAATAATAATAATCTTGTGGTGTTCTTTTTTATTCCATTCAGCCCAACATACTCTGTACTGGGAAATGTTCCAGGTACAGAACTGTACGTGGATATAGAGACCCACAGAGAGGTAAAACAGAAAGATGAGAAGTCATAAATAAAAGCTTTTCTACCCTCGCTGCCAAAAAAGCTAATGATTTTCTGCTGTTTGGCAGGCGAGAGAGATTCCAGGTGTTACTATATTTCGCTCCTCAGCTACGGTATATTTCGCAAATGCTGATCTCTACCTTGAGGCTCTGAAAGAAAAGGTTTGTTCTCTTTCCTAATGATAATATCTATTCTAGGGCTGCAACTAGTGATTATTTTCATTTTTGAGTAATCTGATGGTTATTTTTCTATACAATTCCACAACATAGTAAAAAATCCAAGGTGGTACCTTCAAAAATAAGTCCACAACCCAAAGATATTCAGTTATTATCATAAGTGACAAAGGAAAGCAGCAAAGCCTCACATTTGAAAGGCTGGAGCCAGAACAACATTATTGCATGAAAGACTACAGAAACAATTAATCAATTATTAAAATTGTTACCAATTCATTTTCTGTCAATTGATTAATCAGACTAACTGTTTCAGCTCTAATCTCTTCACAGTTTTAAGTCTAAGAATTAAGCCCTCTCTTCTTTACCAAAGCAATAATGTCTTGTTTTTGTATCTTTTGTTATATTTTCATAAGATGCAGAAGATGTTTCATTTTTCTTCTTTATCTGTTTTCAGAGTGGGCTTGACATCAGTAAAATGATTATCTATAAGAGGAGGCAGGAGGCCAAACAGAAACGTAGAGAAAGGAAGGCTGAGAAACGGGCAAAAAGGCAAGCCAAGCGAGAGGTAATATGCTGGAAATGTATAACATAACTAAAGAAACATGGATATTTTATAGAAATTTTACAAAACATTTCAAGGATTACAATGATTTTTTGGTGTTTGGCCCATTGGTCACTTTATCCTCTATGTGGTAAGAAAATTGGCACCAAAACCCTGTGAGTTACAGTAAATAGATGGCTGAAGTGTGTCTGCTGTCACACCGGGCAGAACTTGGTGATCAATGGCCAAACTACCAAAAAGTCATACAAATATGCTCTAGTACCTAACAGATATTTGAATCATTACCTCTCAGCAGAGACGGCCACAGAGGGCAGCTAAACAGCTGTCTGGAGGACCGGTGTTCTCTGCGGAGGAAGAGGCCGGCCGCTGGAGGGAAACATGCATGGACGGTGATGTTACAGACAAGGAGGAGCAGGGCTGGACTGAGAGGGAGAATGGGACGGTGTTTGTCATCCCAACCACTCCTCGAACACCAGACGGCCCCTGTAGATGGGAGTACCTGAAAGGACGAGATCCAGACTGCACCAGCTTAGGGTGGATGTCTGAGCTGCAGGACGGGGACACCACCACTCTGGGCTCCAGCAGTGAGGACACATTGAGTCACGACCTGGAGCGGGTCTCTCTTGGGTCACTGGGCAAGTGGACCTGGGACATTCACTCCATCATTATCGACCTCTCCACAGCTAACTTCATTGACACAGTGGCTATCAAGACTATGAAAAATGTAAGTACTAATCCTAAGTTTATGAACTTTCAGTTACATTAAAACACTAATGGATAGTTTTACTCTCTTACAGTTAAATTAACCCTGATGATTCACTGCGAGACAGATTTTTGGGCTGAGTAGCAGCTGAAGAAATGTGAAAACACGTTCTTTTAAAGGTTGGTGCAGTGGTAACTTTTGATGAGGAGAAATATTCCATATTTATTATATTGACAGATTTTCCAGGACTTCAGTGAGATTGATGTAGATATCTACATGGCTGGTTGTCAAGGTAAGTGAATACCTTCTCGCTTCCTTGAGGCTGTAGGCCTGCAACATGAACAGGCTTTATCGGGGTGGTAATTTGCTTGTAAACTGTTTTCTCTTCAGCATCTGTTGTGGAACAGTTAGAGCTTGGCGACTTCTTCTCCGAGTTGATAACAAAGAGACGTCTTTTTGCCTCCGTTCATGATGCTGTGCTCTACTGTCTGGACCATCGTGGAGCGATGTCGATCCCCGGATACGAGCCTTCAGTGGTGAGTATACAGTATGCAGCTGATGTTCAGGTGACGCTTTAATTGGATGGTCCAATGTTGATACTCAGATGTTAAGTGACTTAGTAAAATAGACACAGTTAGCTGCGTATTCGCTGTTAGCACACTTCATACTGACATATGACAGTTAGTTCATAGTTGATTATCAGCAGTGAACAATCCAACTAAAGTGTAACTGATATACATATAGAAGCACTCACTAAAAACATTTAATCATGTCATTTTAACTAAATGACTTTCTAAAAACTGTTTGATTTCAGGACACATACAGCAGCACAAAACTTTAAGGACTTTAGGCAAACAGGACATCCAGCACTGAAGATGATCTCAACTTCTGCTGGGGGGAATATCAGAAGCTGAGAATTTTATTTGTAAATTAATAGATGCTAGCCCTGAGTAAAGCGTAAAACAAATGATACATATGAATCATTTTAGTGTGTCTTTAAAGTAGGAAGACTAATGCTGAAGACACATGAGCTTAATTTAACTTTATTCAATATGGGAGAGTGTTACAGAGCATTTTTAAGGAAAAATTAATAAATTAATGAATCAATAAAATGAAGCATCCAAACAATACATTTCAAGAAGAATCTGGCAGAAAATAATGATGAATTCAAGGAACAAACACAAGGCAACATGCATCACACTGAGAATGTGTGAGCTTTTTTTTGGTAATGGCAGCAATAACAAGGTAGGACATTGAAATGTTTACAGTAGCCATTTCAATTTTCAAGTGCAATTTGTGCTCATAACAACAGCAAAACCTGTGAAGCTAATGCATGCATGTCTCAACAATTTTAATGAGTTTCTAGTGCAACATTCCTAAAATGGGAAATTAGAGCAGATTACAAAATAACAGGATAACAATATCCAAGCAATATTTAACAAAAGTATCTCTTTGCAGTTGCATAAACCCACTGTGATCTCATTCCCTGAATAAATCTTGTCTCTACATACTGGCCACAGAGGATGTTGCCAAAGAAGTTGTGCACAGGACTGAGGAAGGCTAGGTAGATTTTTTGTTTTAAATAAATTTGGTTTATGAGCTACAAGTCTTGATGGATATCAGAACTCTGTATGTCCGGGTTCAGAGTCAGACCTTCATCATCCTCGTCCTCTGGCTGTTGTGAAACAAGCTGCTGATAGCGAGCCTGTCGCTGGTAATCCGGATCAATGTTGATCCATTTATTGGCAACCCACTTAGTGCCATGGGTTACCACGCAACCTCCATGCAGAGCATATTCATCCTGCTCTCCCACCCAACCTATTGAGGAAGAAAAGACTAATTCAGTGTTGGTTAGCAACGTCCTTCATATTATCTCTGTTTTTTTAAAGGGCCCACACTAATGTTATCAAACACACTGCTTCAACTGGTTGGTCAAGATGAATTACTTGAGCAGTTTTATTCTCCCTCTTTAACTCCATTTTAAACGTTGACTTTTACTCTGTGCCTGAACTGTGCCACCAAAAACATGAAAAGGAGATGTTGAATGCCAAGATTAATTGCATTGAAATAAAAGAATAAACTGCTAATAACTGCTACACGCTAGCAGGGTGGCTCTAGGGATGGCAATGTCGGCCCACAACTTTGACCCAGACTGAAAAATCACATTGATCGTCCCTACAGGATGTATTTTAATAACCTTGGTGATCCCCAGACGTTTAGTGCCATCAGTAGGTCACAGATTTCACTTATCCAGTGAAATGTCTCTACATCTACTAGATTGAGTGGCACAAAATGTTATAAAGACATTCATGGTTTCTGGACAATGTATCCTAATGACTTTGGTGATCCCATGACTTTTAATCTAGCACTACTATGAGGTTAATTTGTTCACTTACTTTGGTTTATGACCAAACAGCTGCGAAACTATTAATATTCCCATCAGCCTCAGCTGTACTTTGTGTTAAGTGCTAAGTAGCAAATGCTAGCATGCAAACATGCTAAACTAAGATGGTGAACATACTGTAATAAACATTATACCTGATAAACTTTGTGAGCATGTTCGCATGTTGATATTAGCATTTAGCTGAAAGCACTAGCCTCAGAGCTGCTAGCATGGCTGTAGTCTCTTAGTCTTGTTTAATTTTCATTAATACTGTGATAGGATTTGCTCAATTAAATGTAAAATGGACATTACCTTTGCATTTTAATATAGACAGGCAATGTGTATACCAGAAAAATGTTAGTTTTAAAATAAAAATTCAAAATGTGCTTTTACCTCACATGAAAATGAAAAGTAGCTGATTTGCATTTTTATTGCAACATTATGTGAATAAATTGTGCTGTAAGTTTTTAATCCTACCTCTTCCATCAGAAAGGTAGTTGTACCAGAAAACAGCTCTCCCTTTGGTAGGCTTCACCCTCAGGTTACTCTTGTTACAATTCCTTCTGGTGTCCAAAAGGTCGACGTCATTCTGTATGAGAGACTAACACACACAATCAAACTCAGTGACGCGGTTTTCTTAACGTCAGGGCCATGCACTAACTGACAAACAAGTGTGTTAACACAAATATGAAAGACATGCACAGTATGTGCACAATACTTTTGCAGGGCTCTCTGTACACATTTTCAGACCCACACACAATTACGCACCACTTCATCATAGGTCCTGTTGTCTGCCACAGGGAATGCGGTCTCCCCACCCCCCTCAACAGAGTTCAGGTAGAAGAGAACTGTGATGTACCTAGGTGTGCGACACAGATTTAAATTGACACACACATGTATGGTGCAAACAAGCCCTACACAAACACACACATACAAACACTTTGCAAACAAGTGGCAAGCACACATTTTTCCCAAGATGACGGTGTAAAGTCACACAAACTAACATGCCAGCTGTCACAATGGAGTGTCACTGCACAGTTTAGTAATCACACCGGACAGATGAATTCAGATCTGAACATTCACAGATATTATTGACACTGTGCTCCTTCAGTGACCTCACCTGCAAGAAGTCTCAAAGGGAGTGGAGGTGTTGGCTGCGAGGCGCGTGTGTGTGCAGGCTGTTTCAGGATACACAGGGCCGCTGTCATGGTGGGCGTGGTAGTGTCCTCCCTCCTCATAGCGAACCACCTGGAGCGGCTCACTGAGCTCCACTAATGTGGGCGGGAGTCGAGTAAGGCGAGTCACCCTTTGTTAGAGAACGGTGAAGAAAAAATCTGGGAAAAACATTTCTCAACCTTTTTTATTCTTCATTTTAAAATTGTACTAGAGTTACAGTATATTACAGTTATTATAGCACTTCAGCAATCAGAGAACAATGGTTTGACTTGTTTACCTCTCCTTGATGTCTTGGAGAACCTGGTGTGCTCCTTTGCCCTGGTAGAGCCAGGTGTGTCTGCTGTTCCTTACAAGCTGACTCCTTTTCACCCCTTGCTGCATCAAGAAGCGCTGGAAGGCATCATTGCTCAGAACCCTGAACTCTTCCAGACTCAGCAAACCTGTCCAAAATATGAGAATGTACATATTATTCTGATGCCTTGCATTACTGACACTATTCACTATAGTAATCATATACTGTATACTGAAACTGGAGCCCTGTTTTCACCATTAGTATCATAGTTTAGGAGAATATGGTTTCTACTACTGCTTGATATAATGTGTATATATATATATATGTGTGTGTGTGTGTATATATATATATACACACACACACACACACACACACACATATGATGGGTTTTATAGCCTGTGAATATCCAGTGTCCATGTACTGTATATCACTTATCACTTATCACTTATTTGTTTATACATTGCACTGAAAATGCACCTGCAGAACACAATGGTTCACAACCTGGAAGTCAATCTGAGGGGTCACAAGATAATAAAAGGATAAAGAAATTAATTGAACATGTTTATGTTTTTTTAAATTTTACTTATTATATTTTTACTAATTTGTATACTATACAGTATAATTCTGTAGGTACTGGATTATTTTACCTTTTCTGGCCTTTAAAAATCCTTCAAATGAAACAATCTGAGAGGGCGAAATTGCTCCCATGTTCATACTAGACCTTTGGACAAGCTTCACAAGTAGGCATTTCCTCAGTTTAAGGGGTCACCAGCCAGAAAGGTTGGGAACCACATTATGTATGATTTAAACAATGTGTTTGTAACACTACTGATTTATGTAGTGCAGTCAATGCAGTTTTTTTCAGTGAAAATATATCCCCAACTGAAAGAAAGAAAGAATTTGTAGAAATGAGAAATTTCAAAGATTAATTGCTCCTGCCCACAACTCCTTGCCTCTCACAAATTAGATTTACAATTTTAGAAATACAATTTTACATACTAATCTGTAACACAAATAATGTTTTCAAAACAATAGCTATGCAAATAGATACATTTATGTGATACTACAGGTAAAAAAGTACAAAGTGAAAAACCTAAAATGATGAATGAAGTTGATTTCTTACCATTATCATCCTTGTCAGCTTTGAGCCCAGCATAGATTTCTCTCAGATTCTCCGGTGTGAGCCAGATGCCGTCCCTCACTCGAGAATGAGTCAGTATCTGTTGGATAGTAAAGACAGGATGAGTTAACCAACTCTGAACCCAAAAACTACTGCATGTCATAAACTACACCATGTGCTCACAATCCACAAACTGACATACACCTCATGGAGCTGCAACTGTCCATCCTGGTTGATATCAAGAAGGTTGAAGATCTCCTCTGGGCTGAGGTTGAGCTCCTTGGCCAGCTCTTCCTGGCCGTCTTGCACCATTAGCTGGCTCTCCATCAGACCCTTTAGCTGTGCAAGCTGCATCACAACACGGCACTCATCCTCCGACAAAAACTCAGGGATCTCTGCAGAAAAACACTGAGTTATACGCAGAGGAAAATCTCTTGGATCACCAGGATTGCAACATTTTCTCAGCTGCATCATTAGCTACCTCATCATAATGTATAATCAGACAGTTTACAAATGGCTCTAGTTTTATGTAGACTAAAGCTGAAGTGATTAGTTGATTAGAAAATTAATCAGCAATTATTTTGATATTGGACTAATAATTTCATTCATCAAGCAGAAATGCAAAACTTTCTCTGCCTTGTGGAACCATGAATGTCAACACTGAACCATTCATATAAACTTATAATTAATCTATGCCTGTTGCCAATACAAAACACTAATTAATACACTCTTTAACCAGTGAGCTATGAGCCCTTAATTGGATCCAGTGTGCAGAGCAGAGGGAGTAGGTGCCTCAGGACTTATTAGTCTATTTCATGTAGCCTTGATTGATCTCAGCATACACATATGTAGCCTATATACTAGGGTATGTGTTGGGGGGGGTGGGGTGTGATGAAGATGAGAATAAGGAAAAGGGGGAAGTGTGTGGTGAATGTAATGTTTACTTTCATCAGAAGAAGAAACCAGTTTGGCCACTAGAGGCTCATTTGTTTTGCCACACGGGTGCTGTGGCTCTTACCAAACAGCAGAGGTTTCAGACTCAGAGTCCGCATTTCATGCACTTTGCCAGGCACCAGTGAAATCTTCTGGACATGTCCCACCTGAAGGATTAACCAGAGAAGTGATTTTGGTGGCGTTTGTTGTGTGTGAGAGAGGGAGTAGGCTACTAAATGAAAGAGTGGGAGGGATGCATCATCACATTACTCACTCTTATTCCATCGATTCTCGTTAGGGAAACATCACGCAGAGGCTCAGGCTTTGATGGCGGACGTCCCGACTCGGGGCGCTGGTGGTTACTGCTGGGAGGATCATGACTCCGGGTGGCATCGTCCTGCCCGCTGATGTAGTGCACGTAAAATAGCAGTGCAATAACATTAATGATGTACACGTGAAAAAACACCATTACTACCACAAAGTAGGAGCGGGAGCACACGCTGCTCTTGTTGCAAGAGAGGCGCTCGCACGGCGGCCGAAGCGGCAAGGTCGTGCTCCCGGACGGAGTCGTGTCCTCAGCATCTGGGGTTTCCTGGTTGTCTGTCATTTTCCTGAGATTCATGGAGTTGATACTTCCTCGGCAGCAAAGTCCGTCTGATTAGTCAAACGACAAGAACATTTGCAGGCTACTCTAAGGTGGCAGATGCTCTGACTGATAGATGTCCACTTCAATTAAAAAAGAAAATCAGGCCAGCTTCTCCGCCGCAGAATTGAAATCGTTACGCAGTGCACTATAAAACCACGGAGGGTTCATGATCGAACTGTGCTCGTTTAAGCTGAGAAATCAGCTACCATTGGCACGGCGTCGTTATCTTTTCGCCCACAGACAACAACGCTGCAGCCTCGGACAGCCTTGTTTACACTGCAGCAGTCCCAGTCAGCAGCAGCGAGGCGCACTGCGCATCCGAAACCGCGGCGGAACTCATCCCAGAAACCTGGTCCATAAACCTGACCAGACATCGACCGAGTACATTAAGCATCCTTTAAAATAACATGATTTGTGAACATAACAAAACATCACGGTCTGCACTGCAGTACTGTTTACACGCTATTGCCTGAACTCTCCCGCTGACAGCAACAGTCTGCCTCGCGTGAAATGCTGACCTCTGGTGACCAAAACCACATTCCTGTCTTTATGCCACACAGTGCAGCTATTATCTCTCTCTCTCTCCCTCATTGTGTTTCTATCAGCTCTATTCTTTCTATTGAATAAAGGCAAATACGACAAAATAAACGCCAACATAAATAAATTGCGTAATTAAAAAGTCTAATATATCTTTAGTCAGCTCTGCTTCGGCATGTTGGCTGTGAGACGGCCTGCTCTCTATGTGAGAGACAGTATTGTGGACTCTTGTTCATTTAGAAAGGTCTTCTAAAATGTAAGACATTTTAACAACCATTTCCATACAGACAAAGCAGCCAGTAAGGTTTTATGGGAAAAAAATGCAATGTGTTTGACTGGCCAAGTCAGTCACCTGACCTCAATCTAACTGAACAGTGAAGAAAAGATGGGTGCAGTATACAGACCAGTCAGAGCATTTGCTATTATCTGATTGTGTTTATAAGAAGAGACTTCAGGCAGTCATTGACTGCAAAGGATTTACAACTAAATATTATAATGACTTTGTTAAAACATATATGTCCCAGTATATTTAAAGGGTTAAATCAACCAAATTACCACTAAAATTACTATTTAATCAATAAAATCTAGTCTATCCAGCTAAATAGTTTGGGGTTTTGTTCCAGGTTTCTAGGTGAATTAAATTTTAACATATCAGAATATATACAGATACAAATTATGTATACAGTGTATACATATCTGGGTTTACAAAGTATACATTTTTAATTCAGGAAAAATGTTTCATTTGATTTACTTGGGAGGAAAATTTGAGGACATGAATTATAAGAAAAGTTGAATATCTGAATGTTTTCTTTTTCTTTGAAGCCCTTTGAGTCCTGTAAGATGTCAGGGCTCTACAGTGCGAGTATTTCACTCACACTCCTAAAAATAGATATGCGCGAACTGGAAAAATAATTTACGAGCAGTGCGCTGGATCCACTTATACTTTTTATTTGATGCTATAATATTATACTAATACACACACATTTATACTAGTTACTCATCCAGGTTGTGGATGATGTATCTGCAGTGGACAGATGTAGATTTAGCCAGTGTCTTTGTGCCAATATGTGCTCCTTCTAGGGAGCAACACATCCCCCTTGTTCAATTTTTAAATTTATTTTATTTAAGTTATTGTTATAAATATTGTTCAGTAACCTTGTTTACATAAAGTGTGGTGTGGGTGGTGCTGGTGTATTGTGTATCCGTCCCTGGTTCAAAAAGTACAAGTCCCACATTCCACAAGCCGCAATGTGCCAATCACAGTAGAGTTTTCTGTGATGAGTGTTTTCACTCTTTCACTAGATACTAGGGTCTTCCACTTCCACAGTCTTTCACTGGTTTTCACATCATAAGTGCACACAAGGAGATGGAGCATGCACAAACGCATGTACACACACGCAGTATAAATATGTATATAATAAATTGTTTGTTAATAAACTCTGTGTAACATTTTTCACTGTTCTCCTAAATTTCTTTGTGTGCTCGTAATTTTTTTCATTTAGGAGCACATGTACTCCTTGGGAAAAAAAGTAGAGCCCTGCATGTACTATATTTGACTATATTTGATTCTTATATTTGATTTTTTTACGTACTTATATGTAATTTACTGAGTCATAGTGTAAGACCCTGAAAACATTCTGTATGCAATAATGTTAAATATTTAATCAGTCATTCAAAAATGAAAGGAAAGACAAAAAAGATGCAACAAACTACCTTTTATTGACCTGTATCACAACATGCTTAACATGTTAGAGTGAACAAGTAACAAGATACTCATATTGTATGGCTTCTTGTTACTGTATAAACTTGATTTCTTCCTCACTCCTCTGCATCCTTGGTCTGAAATGACAGAATAATGTCATGTAAAACATTTGGCCAGATAGTCTAAATTTAAAACAAATTGCAAAGTTGAATCCTTATATGAAATGAGCATTTCTACAAATTTGATTTGTCTCAGATGGTTCTTTTTTCACCTTGACAATTTCCCGACTCTTTGCCCTCAGCTTGTTGACCTGAGACTCTGCGATGTCAGCTCGCTCCTGAGCCTCCTCCATCTCGTGCTGCACCTTCCTGTACCTGGACAGGTGAGTGTTGGCCTGCTCCTCCTGTATGATAAACCACAATGATGAAAAACCTGTACACTGAGTGACATTTCCAGAGTGTGTGTCCTTATGAGATGTAGGTGTACTCACAGCCTCCTCAGACTGCCTCTTGTAGGTCTTCATTTTCAGCTGCAGCTTGTCCACCAGATCCTGAAGTCTGATGATATTCTTCTTGTCCTCCTCAGTCTGTTGTAAATCAGGAATAATAGAACAATGTAAAACAAACTTAATACTAGCTTAAGCCTACTGTTTTTATTACCACGTATTATTATGACCATTATGGCCGGGCCACACCGCCGACCTGAGCAGCACGTGTGCGTCGCAGAACCTCTTGCTTTTCATTTCGGCGCTTATTGACCTATTGGCCCCAGACATACAGCCAGCGTGAGACGCACGTCTCATGCGTGTCTGCAGCGCTGCTCATCTAGAGATTCGGCGTCTCTCCTATTTTTTTCCACGTGACGCGTGCGGTTCTCAGCAAAAACACACAGTGAAAATTATCAGTTGATAGTCACATTGACATCAAACCAGCAACAGTAGCCTACACCTTTCAGTTTCAGCTGCAATATCGATATCTGTACAATATGTCACAGACGTGAAAAAAATTGAAGCACAAGCCTCTTAACCTTTTTTTGTCTAAACTAAATATAAATTAAATGTGTCATGAAATTAAATTAAACATTCTATCATTGATGGCCATTATCAAAGGCAAATTCAATGTAGAAAGATAGGGCTGGCAGCAGCAGTGCCTCAGCAGGAACGCTCCCTGTGTGGACACCACAGGCGTGTGTGACGAAGCAGTTCAGAGAGGTAGCCGTCACGCGCTGCTCGGGTCGGTGGTGTGGCCCGGCCGTTAGTATTTGTAGTAGTTTAGGTATTATCGGTGTAAATAAATGTACCTGATAAGTGAGCTCCTTTACTCTTCTTTCATATTTTCGCACTCCCTTGATAGCTTCAGCACCACGCCGCTGTTCAGCATCAAATTCAGCCTCCAATTCTCGAACCTTGAAAGAAGAAGAATGCAGCGATTCTAAAATGTGAAATGTTGTCCTGGCTTACAGTAAATATGATTAGCTTGGTTCTCATGACACTTACCCTAGCCTCCAGTTTCTGGAGCTGCTTCTTGCCGCCCTTCATGGCCAGATTCTCAGCTTCATCAAGGCGATGCTGCAGGTCCTTCACTGTCACCTCCAGGTTCTTCTTCATCCTCTCCAAATGAGAACTGGTGTCCTGCTCCTTCTTCAGCTCTTCTGCCATCATGGCAGCCTGAAATATTGTTGAGTTTTATATTATTGGATATGAGCAATAGAAATGCAGGACAAATAGCCTAAAGTATGATGTTATGCACTGACATATTATGCATTATACTTTGTATTCAGTTATATAGAAATGCATCAGGATGACTCACATCAGTGATGGCCTTCTTGGCCTTTTCTTCAGCATTTCTTGCTTCCTGGACAGAATCTTCCACTTC
>LKNJ01000292.1:0-166780 GCA_002120245.1 Maccullochella peelii
ATAATATTTGTTTACATTTCCCTCGTACAGTTTAAAGTCGTTTGTATTGATTTTTGATTGTGTTCTTTTGTTTTATGTTTGGCGGAGATGTTCTGTGTGAAGTGATTGGTTGTTGATGTGACTAAAACATTCTCCTTTATACAATGTACTGTAAATGTTGAAAAATGATCAATAAAAAAAAAAAAGAAAAAGAAAATAATGATAACCAACGCGTTGGGACGACGATTTTCCGCTTTCAAACGTCAATACTGTGGGACACGAGTAGTCTGATGGTAACGCACCAGTGGTCGTACACTTTTATTTTGAAGGTCTTTACGGAAGTGGTTGTATGCTATTGTTCCTGTCTTGACCGTGGCAGCTGTCCTGTGCAGGTGTTGATGAGAATACTATCAGGTGTTGATTGCCCTCCAGTGGTCACATGGCCTAACTCTGTCTATTCTGAACAGTGCTCACCGGCGTCCGCTCACAGTACATACACATTTTGGATGCAGTTGCGTCTGCCATGAAACTTCACAGTTGCTGTTTGCTAAAAGAGCATGCCCGTTTTCATTGTCGGTGTCGTTGCCGCTAGGGGGCAGGAAGTTCGCATTATTTAAAGACAAGACACTCACGTCAACTCCGCCAGTATTATACTTACGGTGAAAGGATCGCTATTTTAAAATAGCCAGAATTACAAATTGTGACCAAGGCAGGCGTCAAGGCAGACACAACCACGGCACCCAAAACTTCCGGTACACACACACTTTCAAAATAAAACTTTTAAGTCAAATAACAAATCATGAAAATTCCGCCAAAACTGGGATGTGACCGACTGTGAGTGACGTAGATGCTAAATAGTTCTTTAAGACAAAAGCAGCAGAGATCAACTTCAAATGAAACCTCATCAGCTGGAATTGTTGTTTCTGATTGCATTCCTTTAAATATTTTGCATATACTGGTATTAGTATATTCATCAATACGTTCAATATTATCAGTCACAGCCAACACGATTATATCATTTCTTTAGATGAATCATTATTTACAAACTTGTCATTTGAAAAATCTGATACATTTATGGTCAGTCTGATAAACAAGCAAATTAATAGTCCAGTTTACAGATAAGTACACAGTATTTGCACGTTTAATATGCAGTGCTGTACCATTTTGTACTGGTGTGCTGAATAGCAGCAGGCCGGGCCAACTCTTCATCATGTTCAACCAACATATTTTAATGTTGCAAATTAAATCCAACTATTCAATTTCAATTAGTTTAAAATAGCATCATGTACAGATACATTAAATGGTAAATAAGGACTGAATTATGTCAAAAAGTTGGCCCAGTATAATGTAATTATTGTCAAAGTGTAGTAGTAGTATATCAGATTCACCTCAAACTTTACCAGGTTTTGTGAAAGCCCAGTATAGGCAGGTATATTTCTCTGCTGTGCAATATAACACCAGAGTAACATGTTCCCAACATATGACTGATGTTGTCTCATTTGGCAGATGGCTGACAGTCCTGGGAACATTGGAAGAGGCCCCAGAGCCATGCTGGAGAGAGCTCTGTCTGTTTCTTCACACATCCTCCAGCAATATGTGGGTCATCTGGTGGTGGAACGAAGCTCAGCTGGTCCCGGATCAGCTGTCAGCTAACAAAGTGGACACACTGGCGAGTGAGAGGTGTTCAACATATATTAAGTTACAGATACAGTTCCTAATTTTGTTACAGTGCCAAATTTACATCACTCAGTCCCAAAGTGTCCTCCCAGTTCAGTGTTTATATTTTAAACATCAACTGTGAAATTCTGGGATTTCGGCACACTATTGGCTACAATAAAAATCAAACTGTAATTTTTCAGCTGTCTGCATGCAGGTGCTGCTGTGACCACTACAATTACTAATACTACTACTGCTACAATAACGTCTAACTGCATAACTGCTACTACCTCTGCTACTTTTCTTGTTTATTCTGATCCTCTCCCCGTTCTGCTCCTGTTGTCCAGACGAGCGCCTCATGAAGACCTTTGGCACATCTGTGTGAATAAGTGCCAGTATCTGGAGGTTTCTGTCTGACATTTTCACCAGTAGCGGTCCCAATGAGAGTTGAACCCTGAACCTCAGCAGTGTTTTAACTCCACTGTGTTACATCCAGGTCTTCCAGAGGGGTTTTCCCAGGCTAACTGATGGGGGTATCCTGGAACACCACTGGCACTTCACCAAACCCTGTCTGTCCAACAGGAGTGTTGTGCGGGTGGACAAGAAACACTTTTTACTACGAGGGGGTAAAAACATTGAATAATAACATCTTTAAGTTATTTCAGGATCATGTCTATCAGCTTGTTTTGGAGTTTGGAAAAGTCGATGAATGCATCTTAAAACATATTTAAACTTTTATATATACTTTTATTTATATATATATATTTAAACACCTCCAGCTAAGTTTAAAACTGATTGTTGTTGAGGTTTGATGATAGGCAGGACTCGTTCAGTGCTGTGGAGGTCATACAAAAAAAAATCACCACAATAGATAAAATTGTTCATTAACAAGTATCTTAAAGTAATAATCTGGCACCTTGCCTAGAATAGTACATTTATTCACTAATATCCACTCATTATCTTGTAATTCACATTCTTTCTTGACCCTTTACATCTGCAGATTTTGTGCTGTAGGCCCACACACCCTTTAACAAAAATGTATGCCCAGAACAATACAGACAGAAAGCAGAGCGTCTGCAGACACACACACACTAACACAGACAGCACCATCAGAGTAGGATCATTTCATGATGGGTTCATGTCATTTATATAAATCAGGAATATTCTTTGAATGCGATAACAACTTCACAAAAGATGGATTTAACGACATTATCAGTAACGTACAATATCTATTGTGAACAGTGTAAATACACTGGAATGTACACATTATTTTTTATAAATATTCAACACACAAATGTTACTTTATCTTACTCTTTTGTAGAGGTTGTAGCTGCTAATCTAAAGTGTAACCTTTCATGTACAAATGTGGCACCCTTTTTTCAGTTTCCCCCTGCCTTTTACAAACAGTAGGTGTGTAAGTGAATTATTTTCATTTTGCAGCCCCTAATTTAAAGTGTAAAAGGTTCATCATGTACAAATATGTGGCACAACATGTTCTGTTTTTCCTTCACTTATTCCAAATCATCCATAAATCTTTTCATTTACAAAGCTTTTTGCAGCTGCTAATCTGAATATATTTACATACGGTGCACACTCACGTTCTGAAATAAAAAGGCAAAAACAAAATTACACTCAAAAATATATTAAATTCTCTTATATTAACTTAATTACTACTGAAACAGCAGTGAGAAAGATAACAAGTCCTGTACTGTTTAGCAATGGCTGGTTAGCCCAGAGGTTAGCAAGTTGGATCACTATTCACCATATTTATCTGTTCACCACTCACCAAACTTTAGCACACTTTGCATTGACCAATATGGTGTGGCTATACAATTATCTCACATTACTCGAACAATGCTGATCTTTTGTTATTGATTTAAGGTTGGGGAAAGGAAGCATCGTTACTGGGCGAGCTGGGAATGCGGACAGGTTGTGTGGGAAAAGTAAACTGGAATGGGATGGGAGATTAAACATGAAATGTGAAAACACAACAAGAACACAGTAGGTAATACTGGATATGAACATTTGTTGGAGGGACTCATATGACAGCACAATACTCAACTTTATCCAGAAGATGGCAGTATTGAACTAGCAGCGCGGGTATACAGTCTGGTCCAAAATTTCATCTCATCAGGAACCATCTGAGAGCGACAAGAGAAAGTACAATCAATGTGGCCCTCTCCACCCCCACCCCCACCCCCACCATCGCCCACCCTCTCCCTCTCTGTCTCTGGTTGAGGTGAAGTCAGTACACACTGCACAATGACACCTGTCAGAGTTGATATTTTTGAAAAGCTTAAATAAAGTGAGTGTTAAGGCCTCAGTCAATACGTGAGTCATTGTAAGCTAACATTACCAACTGTATGAGTGCACAGTTTGTAGGATTTGATATTCAAAGGATCAGCACAAGCACACTGTGTGTCGTGTCTTGCGTCTTATGCTCCTGAGAAACTGTCATTAGCTTCCAGGTTTCGTGAGCAATGGCTAACGAAAGAGTTTTACTTTGAATTTGATGTATGTCTGTCTGTCTTTCTGTCTCTATCTGTCTATCTATCTATCTACAATTAACTGATGCAACTACCCTTGAGCTATTTGCATGGTTTGGATATTAAAGAAACAATGAAATTAGAGCAGTTAACTATAGAGCAGTACACACCTCCCATAATAACTCTAAACATTAGGTTATGTATCCAAAAGTTTATTCACAACGTTGCACACAATGATTTGCTCTCAACAACAATAAGCTATGGCTGAAAATGTCTTTTCAAATTGTACAAACCATCATAGGAAAAAAAAATCCCCATTTATTCAAACACAGATTTAAGTTACCAACATTACAATGGTTTGAACCCCATAGCCCCCCCCCCCCAATTTATTTCCATTACCTGCTATCATTTCAGTAGGTATCACTTATTTAATGCAGGGTAGGCTATTGAATTTTTGAATCAGCTCTTTTTCTGCCCTGAATAGAAACGACTCCATGAAAAAAATAGTGGAGGAGGTAATTGCTTTGATTGCCAGCTGGCACATCATCAGTCACAAATACTGTGTGAGTGGTTTCTCCGGATTTTCTTTACAGGAATAGTTTGACCTTTTGGAAAAACATGTTTATTTCTTGCCGAGAGTTAGATGAGAAGATTGACACCACACTCATGTCTGTACGATAAATATGAAGCTACCACCAGCAGCTGGTTAGGTTAGCTTAGCATAAAGACTGGAAACAGGGGGAAACGGCTAACAAAATCCACTTACCAGTACCTAAAACTCATTAACACTCTACATCGTATTGGTTTAATACACACAAAAACTGAAGAGTAAATATGACACTTGAGTTTTAGAGGTGCTGGCAGCCAGATTTTGTTACCTTCGGACAGAGCAGGGCTCGCAGTTTCCCCGTTTCCGGTCTTTATGCTAAGCTAAACTAAGCTAACCGACTGCTGGCTCTAGTTACATATTTAAGCTAGCATCTTGGCAAGAAAATGAATAAGTGTATATCCCAAAAAGTAAAACTTTATACCTGTAAGGTTTCTTGTGTATGACTGTCCAAAATGTTTATTTAACCTCTGTTGCGGTGTGTGGTGTGGAAAGGGAAGGACCCAGACGCAGACAGCGGGAGGGAGGTGAACAAGGTGGATTTATTAGGGAAAAGGCAGGGAGGCAGGGCAGGGCAGGGCAACGGAGGAGCAGGCAGGCACCAAACGTAGAGGACACACTACTGACAAGCAGCAACATACAACAACGACCCAACGAGGACCAACTGAAAAGGACAGGTACAAATAGGGAAGGCACTGACCAGGGAATGAGACACAGGTGAGCACAAACACAGGTGAAAACACTGAGGGCTGAGACGAGAGGCGGGAACACGAGACAGAACTTCAAAATAAAAGCACCCAGGGACGAACCATAACAACCTCATAACAGAAAGTAATTCATATTTACACTATGTGTACAGTAATAAATAAGCACAGTATCAGTATTACAGGAGCTCACGAGCATGCTAAGCTAGTCAGAGCAAACATATGTGTTTAGCTATTAGCTAATGTCATCAGATAAGACATTCCTTCAGTGTCTAACTGAACACCATGTAGCTAGCCTACATATCACCTTTTTAAAGTAAATTCTATTGAAAAAGCTGTAGTGAGAAACTGTGAGGTAGTTTAATATTTTCTCTGATGGCTGGAACTTTACTTCTGAAACTCAGTCATCATTTAAATGTCACAATTACATGTCATCTTACTTACATAACCACGCTTGTCACCAGCTTCTGCATCACTTTTCTTACTCCATTACTGTGATTTCTGTCACTAAAAAAGTTTGGCTCACCACTTCTTTATGTTATCTAAAATACAGCCACCACACTGTATTCCATTTGCACCAAATTTCTTCCTCCATTTTTCTGGGGATGCTAATAGGAAAGTCAGTGAGACTGCTGTGCCCCCAGCCAATCTTGCTCCACCCAGGAACACGGCCTTATTAATTAACATATTGAACTGCTCCCTTTTCAAAAGGTCATTTTCTCTACCCTCCACAATTGAAGGTTTTTGCATAACATATTCTCACATCAAGTCAGTGATGTCCTTAGAGTCTTTTTATTGAAAATGTCAGAACATATACTACACATGTTCTTCTTTTCGAGTGCTTGTGTCCGAGTGGGCTTTCATGTTGTGACACCTTTTAATCATGATGATATCAAAACAGGATGATGGCATTTTTCTCCTGCCTCTCTGCTGTTTTTGTCTGTCTCTTAAGCGTGTGGAATAGATTACCAGAGATAAACTTATTGTGCCTCGTGTGAGAAATGACAGACCTCTGTGTACACTGACCCTGACTCAGCTTCCTGCTGCTTACTCAGTGTCTCTAAATGGATTAAGTTGTCAGTTGGACAGCCCATCCGAGATTTTTAATATCCAGCCTGAGGTATATCAAGCAACCGTCTGCCAAATGGTATCAGAGGGATTTACTTCGGTTTTATTGCAACTTTCTCTCTCTCTCTTTTCTCATCTAAGATATGGTCATGCCCTCTATGATTCCTTGAGGGTGTTTCACTTGTACATTAATAACACATTGAGGAGAGTGAATGAAAATATATTCCACAAACTCCAGAGTGAATATTGCGTTTTATAACTGTAATTTATAGCATATGTGAGGCAGATATATTAAGACCACGTCTACATTTAGGCCTATTAACTCCTTCATTCATTCAAATATCTACATTCTAGGCTATTTATATGTCTTGGCAGGTTTCCATCATGTTTTGTTGTTCCTGCCCAACCAAAACCCAGATAAGAATGAAAAAGAAACACGGGGGAATCTTGAGGACTTAATGGATTTGGCAAGAGACACAAAAATGACCAGAAGCTTATTGACCTTAAGGGAGAGGACACATAGCTCATTGGACCATAAGTGACACCCAACTCTCCATGTATGCAATAACCACCCATTCCAGCCTCTTTGCAGGGATTCAATCTCTTTGAATGGACCTTGAACATGGCCTTGACTTCCTCTATCCACGGTGCTAGAATTTTAAACAATATAGTGTAAACGTGACAAAGGGAGTGAAGTCTGTGACAGTGCATTTGGACCCATTTAATCACATCAGATATCCACAGAGAGAAACATGTCAGCTGTTTGTGTGTGTTTGTGGATTTCCTTCTCTGGGAAATGTGTTTGGTTTGTTGAGCCTGTTTAGCTGTGCTTGTTTGTGTATCTGTGCGTGTGTGTATACGTGCGAGTGGGTGTTTTAATGCCACAAAAATATCTTGAAACTGTTTCTGCTGTTCGTGACAGAGTCATAAACCAAAAAGCCTGAATACAACATTATTATAAAAGTTTTCAACTTCCATTAGAGACATTAAAGTTATTTGGTTTCAAGCAGAGAAAATGGTTTGCTTGGTCAATTAGGTGTGGCGTATCACATAATGTCTTTAAATCCAAAAAGAAAATGCACACATCCTTAAACACAATATTTTGTACAAAGATAATCACCACAGAAGGTCTGAATATTGGCTTTTTTAAGTGTGAAGTGTATAAAAATGGATAGGTGCATTTTCAGTGGGGCGCCATTGGAAACATATCTTTAATTTCCTGGAAAGAACTTTGGTACATATAGGTAAAGTTTGTTCTGAGACAGTACACATAGAAAGTACCCACAGATTTCAGAGAACCAGGAATTGTAGTAGTATTTTTTTAGTAGTTGCTGATTTCCAGAGGATTTTCCATGAAAGCTAAAATCTTAAAGCCCCTGAAACCTCAGCTTCAAATGTCAAGTAACATTAAATATTCATGACAAAATAAGCAGCAATTAAAGTTAAAAAAGACTAATCTGCTTCATCCGGACTGTGTGGGTGTGGTTTGATCATGTTTCATTGACAGTTGATGCACAGAAGTAGCTGACATCACTTTTTTCCAAGCGAGCCCCGCCCACTTCAAACCAGTGAGAAGAGCACAGAGAAACAGAGAAACACAAAAATAACCAAAACTGTTGAAAACAGTGTGTTCATGTTTACAACCTCCTGTGTATTAAAGAAAATAACTTTCAAGGTTATGCTGGCAGGTATTTGGATTAAGTTAATTGGAGCAATGAAACACCTTTCTCCTATAATTTGTACAAAAGTTCTTTCCAGGTAACTTTCTACAAAATTACAATTTTATATCAACTATGGGGCTCGTAAAGTAACGTGTTACCAGATAGATTTTAAGATAAATCTTTAGTTAAACTTAGTGTAGTCTTATCTTCACCAGGTAGACAGGTGTGTAGGAAAATGAAAATATGTTTATGAAAAGGTTGAATTCCTGCACACTGTCAGAAGTGAAATCATGGACCTTCGTCAATATGAAACAACAGCATCTTTATACTAGAGCCACAGCTCACAACAATCAAAAAGGGAGCCAAATCAATCAAACATCTGACAAAATAACAACATCAACAATTGATAAAAACATCCATGAAACTCTAACTCTAACTAATCTCTGCAGGAGATGGTGGAGAAGCATTAGACATAGCAGAGTATCTGTAGAAGTTACTGGAACTGAGCTATAATAGATACTGCGGGCAAATCATGAGAAGCCTTTTCAGCTCCACAAGCTATTTGCAGTATGCGAGATTGTTTTAATCCACTGCGAATTTTTCTTGCATGGAATACCTCAAGGACACCTTTATCAGCTCCCACCCACATATCTGCACTCTCCTGGTCTCGCAAACACTCAAGGTAATTTATTTAATACATTGCAAAATCATTTATCATTTTTAAGGAGTGACAGGAACAAGGCAGCAGCAGAAAAGGCTACATGATTCTTCATGGTAATAGAAGAACTTCTGTCTGATTAGTATCTCCTGTCTTGCAGTTTTAAAGCAGTGGGGGAAAATAAACATCAGGGATTCTCGCTATGCAGCCATGGCAACTCAGGCATTGACGGTAATCTCTTGACTGTTTTCAATGTGACTGAGGCTTTGTCAAGCTTCCCACATTTGGAGGTTAGCTCAGTCTTTATTTTGACCTGAACTGACAGCATCACATTCATAACATATATAACTTTTGTACAGCTTTAAACATGAAGGTTCTTCTACTATTCAAACATTTTAGCAAAGAAAGAGCATTCTAGCAGTAAACAAGTATCTGAGACAAAAAGAAAACAGACAATATAATCTTTTGAAGCTTGTTTTACAAAAAATCTATAATTTCTGAAATATTCCTTTAGTGGAAATACGTGAGGCTGATCTTCACGTCTGCTAAAAATGTTGCCAGAAATGCCCCATAATCAATTTTTCTAGCTATCAACGCTCATGCTGCTCTCATTGTCCTTATGTCAGGATGACATACCGTCTCACCTGTCCAATTTCAAGTTGACCCATCGGATATCCCATCTGATATCATTATGGGTGGCCTGACAACCGTGAAACTGAATAGAATAATTGATGTCATGGAATGGGTGTTACTGAACCTATACATCATCTGATCTCTACCAACTTACCTTTTTTATGTACATTACAGGATATAATAAAGCAGCAGCATCCAAATTCAGCCTGTCTGCAGAAATGCTTGCTGTAATCATAAATTATGCTCTTAATTATAGATTAAATTCAAGAGTGATTTTGCATGGCATATTAACATATTTTCTACGAATAAGGAAGCCAATCATGCGCTTTTATGTAAGCATTTTCTCAGACCAATTTCTACTAAGTACAGTGGCTCTTCATGTAAATTGCCTACACAATCACAACTTATAAGTAGCTGTTTATGGTTCTAAATGTCACCCACTGTTGCAGTCCTCTGGTACATGGTCTTATTCTGCAGTGCCAGCATCCTTGGGACTGCCATTAAATGGAGCTGAGCCATTGGAAATTATCTCCTCTTTCGGCTGATGAACTAATTGTACTCGTATGCCATAATAACACCATTAAAATGTAATACACTTGGGATCATTACTTGATGTAGTTGCGTGTTGCAAGACAAAGACAGAAAACAAGTGCTTCAGTTACAAAAGTGTTTATGCTTGAAATCCACTTTTCAAATCAGGAAAAAAGACAGAAGTGACTATAAAGGGAGGTGTGTTTTTCTCCCTCATTGTTGAAAACTGCTCTCCACAGGTGCACTAAATAATCAGATTAAACAGAGGAAGAAACCTCAAGTACTACGTTGTAGAACTACAGATAGGCATTCATCTGAGGTTCATGCAGAAAAAAAGGCACATCCAGCTGCTAGAAGTGAATGATACGGTGCTGTCATCTCAGGCTTTGATGAAAGATCTTTCATTTTCTTGGCCACTAATGGGAATTCTCACAGTGTCAGTGGAGTCCTCATTTCAATTCCTGTTTTTAATTCATCATATAATTTCTTCAGGGCCACGATAATGAAATGTTTGCCACAATATTCTTCACTTTTTAGGGATTTTAAATTAAAAATTGTATTCATCTATCTTAGCTTATTCGGGGAAATGAAACTGACTATTTTAGGAAACAAAGGCTATCATTGCATACCTTCTTACCCCCCAACACATGCACACACACACACACACACACACACACACACACACACACACACACACACACACACACACTCTGCCACAGACAAATACATATAATGTGGGTTCAGTCTGGTTTTTAACACTTTTACTTGGGGAAAAAAATCTGTCTCGACAAAACAAATTGAGTAATGTTTATTTTCTGTCCAACCCTGGCCAGATACCATACCATTAAGGGACATTCACTGACTTACAAGGCCTTTGAACAGAGCTCAGCCGGAGTGCAGGGATCGTGGTTGTAATAAAGTCCCAGGATTTTCATAGTTTAGCTTTAGCGACTGTACCAGCGGGGAAGGGTCCTTGCCAAGTCTAACGACTTCAGATGTGCAAAGACTTTGGTATTGACTTTACATAATTAGGCAAGATGCAATAACACAGCAACCTTGGAGCAGCGCACCTGGATAACAAGTGATCAAACAGCCCCATCCATCCACACTTTAAGAGTCTCAGCTCCTGCAGCTCCCTGTTGAAACAGGCCGCTACCTTGAAGCTCAAGCTCATTAACTCTTTCAGACATTGTTATGTACTCCATCTTTGACACTTTACAAGTGTGTGTGCATGAGTGTGTGCACGTATTAATACCATGCTATCAGCATGGGTCTTTTTTGTTTAATGTCTAATGTTTGAACAGTTTATTCATTACTTTTAGCTATTTATTTAAACTATTTATCAATTACTTTTAGCCAGCTAGACTTCCCTGTTTGCTTGCCAACAAGTTATCATGAATGTCTAATCACAAGAGGCAGTGTTCAGATGTTACAGCTGACTCAAGTGGCTATATATATATGTATTTTAAATCTTTCTGTTTTTAGTTGAGCTACTCCCCAACCTTTCCTTGCACACCCTGGCAACTGCAGAGGTACACCCTAAGGCACAAGTACCCCTGTTCGGGAATCACTGATTTAAACAATGTGAAGGGTTCACGTTGTAGTCTGTCAGTATCTTCCGTATATGTGAAAGTGAATGTTTCAGCAAAGGTCTTAGATCTCACCAATGAGGCTATTGGAGTAACGTGTGCTCACAATTTACAGATTTACGCTAGATCAGGTTTAAACAGCATTTTTCTCACTTTCCCTGTATTTACTTTTAGGGAATAAAAAGTCTGCATACAATGATCAATACATTACACATTTTAAAGACATGAAGACCCATCTGAATCAAATACAGTTTGAGTGCAATTTATTTAGAGGCCCTTATCGTTCAATTATGCTGCTTTTCTGTTTAGGGAATCCAGGTGCAATCACCGAAGGGGGTGGAAGTGAATCTGTTTCTTAATTTATTTATGTAAACTTGGCCTCCCTCCAGTTGCAGCAGATGATTTCATTTGTCTGAGCAGAGTGCCTGATATAATAGGATTACAATCTGGCTGTTGGAAAATTGTCTGTGGACCTCTGTGTTTCTGAAGATTTGAGCAGGTTTATTAGCCCATGATGGCATCCTCATCCTCAACTGGCATCCAGTTTTTTATTCTACGGCTTCATTTTGCATTAGAGTATACTGTAGCAATGTTTGCCACTCAGGGTTTCCACTGACGGGTGAACACAAGGACACACACACTTCTTCTCCTGGGCACACCACTTTATTCACACTGGGAGCACGGATATTTACACAGGCCGCTGGCTTCCCTCTCTCCCTCCCTGCCCGGTGACTCCGGGACAGCCAGCTGTCTCTCTTTTTTGTTCACTTCCACTGGGTTCTTCTCCTTGCCACTGGTGCTTATCATGTGTCCGTCGGTCCGTCTCTTCTCCAGTCCCTGCCACTACTAAAGAGAGAGAGCCTTGATTATTAACTCTTCTCACCCTTGTTGCTTAGGATGCTGGCGCTGACTCTCTGAGCCACTCCCCCACTCTCTCCTCTGCAGCTGAGCTCAATCAACCACACTCCGCCACCATATATACATTATATCATGTACGTTAACCATTTAGCATGAGTGTAATATTTACTTCTAAAGTCAGGGATGATCCTGATCAGTGGAGTATCTTGTCATTGGTTATGGATTGGGATTATCCACAAAAAAAGATGTGCTTTAGGCTCTTTAGCTGGGAAATGCTCTGCTATATATTCACCAACCAGTTGCTAACTTTGTCTATCTGCTGTTTGGTGCTGCGCAGTTAGCATCACTTTGTCAGAGTTTTTTGTTGAGCTGCCTGCTGTGAACTACAGGGTTGGGTTATAATTCTCTGTGTGTTGATCATTACATGCAACCCCTTTCACATTACACATAGTCATCTAGTAATCTATTGCTGATAGAAAAAATATTGATTAGTGCAGCTTTAAAAAAAATCCTGTGAAATACTTAATATCTGCAAATGAAAACATGGTGAAAGCTGGACTTTTAATATATCCAGAAACACTGAGTTTAAATGGAGAAAGGAAATGGATCATAACTTCACCCGAGTTTCCTCTTGGGAGATGTTCCTCTAGACTCTCCAGCCCATTACCAAACCGTCATAGTGGGCAAAGTGCTGCTTATAAAAGGGATGAGAGGATTGGCCATGATTTTTTTTCCAGCCCCTCACTTACCCACTGATAATTTATGATAATGAATTCTTCTTAATCCTAATCTATTTCCAATGGCGTCCTGGCCTCCACCTACAAAAAATACCAAAAACGCACCACCACTGCGGACAGTGCACTGTGTGCCCTTCACCTTGATTCACCAGATTAGCACCCCACCCTCTCTCCACCCATTACTATTCACCCTACTCACCATTACCAGCGAAGCCTAAATGGAAATGAGGTTCAGTAGAGACAGTCTCACCAGAGACACGAACTCATCTCTCCAGGGCATATTCGGGTGAAGGTATCCTTGGAGACGCTTGGCAGCTTCAGGAATGTCCTCAAGGAGGGATTAAGGAAAACACTCCAGGGACACATTCTCACAGGGGACCACATGCGTAAAACAAATGTATAATCCATTATTCAATATCTAATGTTCAAACGCATTTAACCGTTTCAGGTGGTCTATATTCTTATAGACACCAACATAAAAATATAACTAATGAAATGATCATCTCATCCAGCTATTGTATTTAATGTGACTGAATCGTAAGAATTTGCATTTCATTCTGAAAGCCTTATTTGCATGTCCGTCTATGTCAGTAAAATCTTGTTTGGGTGCTTATTCATCTTGATTTGTTTTTTAAGTATTTCAAAAAAGCTAAGCAATTTTAAATGTAATGTTTCAGCTGCTTTTTGCCTACATAGCACAATGCCACATAATCATCGAGCAAATACGCAAGTCAAAGAATATCTGGGGATCTGACATATACCGTTATGTTAAAATTAAGCACTGCTGTCATCTTACAAGCAACACACTGCACAGGGCTGCGCATGGGTGAGTGCAGTGCACCGAGTATACCAAAGGAGACAGGAATCTGCATTTTATTCCCTAGGCTACTACTCTGAAACACAAGTTCAGATACTCAAACAGGGTGAGACCCAAGGAGCAGCAAGGGTGAAAATATCTTGCAGGCAGAAGATATGACATGATAGATGTGCTACGAACAGAAATGAGGTGCAAATAGAGGAAAACAGCTTGTAAGCGCTCGTCTCTAAATAGACTGCAGGGCTCGTTTTCTATTTTCTGTTTGGTTTCCGTCTGAACCTACAACACACCATGAAAGTTTGTGCTGTTTCATCCCAGCAGACACAAATCCTGGATGACATGGCAAATCCATCCATTGGTGATTAGCACCAGTGACGCAAAGAGACTGCAATTTGTTCTTTGACTTTAGGCCTGACCACCTACACACAAGCTTAGCATGGCTCCTCTCTCTCTCGTCTGGCGTTTCTAAGAGCCCACTGAGAGCTCCCCAAGCAGTACTTCATCTAGTAGGATGTCAAACATAATGTTGACAGTTAATGTGGTCATTTGGTGCATGGCTGGCAGTGATGACTTTTCAATTAATACAGCCCAAATGACAAAAATGCTCAATTAGCTTTAATGTATTCTACTCTCTGATGAATGCTGTGAAAGTGGATGAGGGAGAAGTAATTTATCTGCTGCATTATACCTATAATGACTTGACCTAAAGTTACAATGTTCAGCAGTGCTAGAAGACCAACTTTTATTTTTATTTTTTCATTTTGTGTCAACCTAAGCCTCGGACACGATATAGAGACTGTTGTCTGAAGGACTTACTGTTCTCCCTCTGGGAGTTTGAATGGACAACAGAAAGCTAGACAGAAAGACATGTTGGCAAAGCTGGCTAAATGAAAAGTGAAACTCGAGCTGCTGCACAAAAACTCCTAATACCCGTACAGACAAGAGGAACAGATGTAGATATACTGGTAAATATCAAACACTGACAGCCTTCAGAAGCCATGTGAGACTGCGGGCCCCCAGAGTGTTGACTACAATTGGATGGCACATGCTGCTTGTGCTGTTTTGAGTTGCTTCTCCATTCTTTCATCACATCAGCCCTTAATGTGTGTGGTGAGAGCAACAAAGATTTTAGTTTGAGAATGTCACTGACTACAGTTGTGCTTCTTCATACAGCTTGACATGTTGCCATGGCCAAAACATAGCAACCAGCAAGTGTGGTGTCTATAATACTCAAGCTGGGTAATCCTCAAACTGCTTCTGAGACCAGTCTTCAAGTCTGCCAATCTGAGTCGGATTAGACAGCACTAACAGGATTGCCTTGGAAACATTATTAATTTTAGTCCTGAAAAACAGGACAGCTACACTTCATGTACTGCTGCTTCGGGGTGATGCACTGCAGATGTCGAGTTGACTTTGCCCCTCTCTAAACTGTCTACCAAATAGAGTTCTTCTCGGAAGGAGAATAATTCAATAAAATCTGAGAGACTCTCCTTGAGCATTAGTTCCAGATGTTTGGCCTCAGATGTTTGGATTCACACTGACAGTTTGGGTGTGTGAGAGAGTGTCTGTACATGTGCATTTGTGTGCCAGTCCATGAGATTTATCTGCTGGTGCAGCTGAGCGAAAGCCAACAGCAGGTGTGAGATTATGGTTCGCTCTTATTTTGAGGTGAGCAGATGTGGTGCTAGTAAAGCCTTACCGGATACAAAAGCTGCTCTTTTGTATCATTCTTATCATCCATCTAATCTGGTCTAGGACTTCAACATAAAACCAGGTAGCTCGGATGACGGCTTTGTTGAGACGGATCTTAAAAATTTACTACTCATGTAAGATGGCATTAAAGGAAATTCTTACGAAGGGTCTTAAAGGCAACCCCTGGATATTTACTTAAAGGGAAACACTCATGATTTCAATATTATCTCTATATAATAGTAGTTTGACTAATGGCTCATTAGCAGCATTAACACTGAGCAGTCTTCCGTGTTTCTGCAAAAAGCTCCAAACATGCTAAAAAGAGAGAAAGCCACTGGTGGACTACAAGCCTTGCATCCTGTTTTTTTTTTTTTAGCTAATACAGTACCTTCGGGATGTGTAACTTTGTCTTTGGTTGCTGTGTTTACAATAAAGTGTGATAGGATGAAAATGTTAACCAACCAAAATAAGTATACAATACGTTTTGGTGAAGAAGGTTTTAGTATGGACCGTTTTTTCTTTATCGTTCTCTCCTTTGTCTTAACCTCTTACCCCTATAACACGAATTTCCATGAGTTCACAAATTAAAAGGCATATAACTTTATAATAAAACTTTTTAGGCTTTAAACCTATATTATATACCTAGATTAATAAATTAATTGATGTTTTTTAATTTAACGGCAGTACAATTTGCTGTAAACACAACATTGGCATATTATCACCTTATAACTCAATATGGCTAACGTGTTAGCAAACAGTTGTCTACTTACACATCTAGTAGACATAGAGCAACATTAGCATTCATTTGGAGTCATGTTTCAGTCCACCTGACCAATGCAAGTCAATATTTACTCTCTTTTTATCTCTGTTTTGGTCTCCACCAACTCCTGAGGTAAATATGTGGCTCTTTAGTGGCTGAATGCTCCAGTATGTTCACCAGCTAGCTGCTAACTTTGTCTACTTGTCATTTGGTGCTAGGCAGGTAGTGTACAGTTGGTTTTTAGAGGTTTTTTTGCTGAGAACACCAACACTGATGAGAGATATGAGTGAAGAAAAACAGTAAAGCATAACCAAAACAATTAGCTGATGCAAAAAGATGCAACAATGTTTCATAGAGCTGACAGGAACTACAAAGTGGATGATAATTCTCTGTGGGTTTGTCACTATGAGTTACCTGTTTCACATATACATAGTTGTTTTTATCCATTGTTAATATAAAATATTGATTATAGCTGCTTTAAGGAAACATTTTAATTTCTTTCTTTCTTTCTTTCTATAAACATTTGATATCCTTTTTACTTAAACTTTTAGGAAGCAGAAACATTTCAGTGAATATCAACTAGCACCTATGAGGATTATTAGATTCTTTCAATTGCAATATTTAATCAAATGATTCAAAGTGGAACTGTGAATCATTATTCTTCTGACGAGGGACTGACTCTTCACTCTCTGCTGTTATAAATGATATTCATTTGTCCATAAGTTTCCTACCAGAAGCTGTAGAAAAGGCTGATTGGTGCTTCATTTCAGACGGATCTCCTTTCTGCCACTCAGGCACTGAGCAGCCCACAGAGGTCCGGGCTCAATGTTCTGGTCATTAGTTCAAGACCATTGACTTGATAATCTCACCTGGGAAGGACAGGTAATGGTTCCTATCGGCGCAATTATGGCTACTCTCACAAACAGCTATTCGTACTTGTCATGTACATACCTGCTCGATTTCTCTGACCTTGCCCTCGGGAGCTAAGTGGTGGAGCCTGACATCTGGCACATATCTGGGGGGGGGGCATAGTCACCAAACACTGTCAGATTTCTTCCAGTAGTTTCTAAAGTTTAATTTATAAAGTCCTTCTAGGTATGTCCTGTTTTTATTTTTTAGCTTAACTGGGTTTACTAGTTAGTAGTCTGACTTACAGGAAGTAGGCTGTGGGTATAAGTCTGACATCGGGCCACTATTTCAGTTGGAATTCTCCTTCCCTTCCGCTATTTGTGTGTTACCGATTTTGCAAGTGCACCGTCGCTGCATTCTGGGCTGAGCGCCGCCCAAGATTGGTTTATAGAAATACAAACAAACCAGAGCATTTTATTCCCCTGTACCAGAATGATAATGGGTTCAGCCAGACCTTTGTCTGAGTGTGGAGATTTATGGTGTTGGGATTGTTGAGTTTGTGCTCCTTTGTGGGAATTTAGTATTGCCCTTCTGTTATTTGTGGCAGGGTGGCTGTATTTTGTTTTTTTGTATGGTGTTTTATTTGGCATGTGTTTGTTTTATTATTCTTAATCTTTGTGCTCTGTAACTTGTATATTGTTGGTGGTCTCCGCCCAGGGACTACAGATGGATATGAGCTATTAGCTATATCTGGTACAATATATGTATTGTGCATTGTCCCTGTTAAATAAAATGAATTGAATTGAATTGAAAGGTGTGGCTATGCGAGACTAACTAGTTAGCTGATATTTTTAAATAGTGTTAGCGTTTTCTCCCACTGAAATCACTGTATTTTTCATTTCCAATAAATGTGGCATCTGATAAGTCAAAGTATGATATCCTTGTGACAAAAAGCATCAATTAAAGCATCATTTTGAAAACCTTTCCTCTTCTCCTTCTCATGTCCTCCTATTCGGTGTGTTTGTGTCTCACCAATGACGACCAACAGTGGCTATGGTAAGTTGAAGTGCTTGATAACGTAATAATATTAGTATTTGAAGATGTGAGTTACTCTGGGTAGTAAACTATTTACATGACTGTCAGATGTCCATTTACTATGGTATGTCTTCTTGCTCTGTTTCATTATGATATATCCACAACAGAAAGCAGATAATAGTTCATTACTGCTGCCAAATGTTTGTTTAATCTCAGACTTTTGGTCCCTGTGATGGTGGGTATGTTTATGTCACACTTGGTATAGGGCTTTAATTTGAGAGGCAAAACGATTGGAAAATTACTCTTACAGGTCTATTTAAAAATCTATTATAATTTTCTATGATTCATCTCAAAAGAAGCTCCGTGAATCCAACCATGAAAGTACAAAAAACCCATCAGAGAACAGAGAAAATCTTTTGTTGCGGGTGTTTAAAGGTTTACAGTGTCCTGTAAAACAAAGAGGCGTGCAGTACAGATTACATGAAGGAGAGACAAATATAGAACTTGCATGATGCCTTCGGCTCTCACTAGAGGGATGTAATTCCACAGAATCTGTGTTAAATTATAAATTCTTCAAATTTGAATGTAATGTTTGGGTCATATATCAAAACAACTGTGTATTTCAGGTACAGAAAGTGTGCTGTAAGTCAATGTTTGCACAGGAACACACATGAGATGACTTCTTGTCACCCTTGCAAGTTACCACTTCTGTTCTTGCCAAACTATTCTTTTTTTTGATTTGTTTGTTTCTTCCCCCCGAAAATACAATTACAAAGACATCCAGGATAGTATTGTGACATTTCACAGGTAAGTGTTGGTCTCAACCCACCAAAAGGTCACGTCCAGTGAGGAAGGAAGTCAGCAGTGCGAGGCAATATTCTTGGCCAAAATACATCAAAACAAAGGAATATAACAGGAGAGAAAAGAAATCTGTCTTGTCACTTGAGGCTGAAATTAAAAAAGAGAAAACATTCTTCCATTTCCACTTGAGACAGTTTAAGTGCTAGGGATGTTAAATTACATAACTCTTCAAGCACTGTAATACCTACCCCACCAGTTAAGTAGATTAAGGTAGATTAAATGTATTACTGTCTTAAAAATGCTTTGATTTGTTATTCTACAGGCGAGTAATCCAAAAATTAGAAAACAGATCATTTTGTTGAGTTTTGAGTAATTTAACCTGTGACACTTAAAACGAACCTCCCTATCCTTCTAGACAAGGTCGCGTATGCTTTTCCAGCATGACTGAACCTTTCGAGTTCCACAATTGACTGCTGCTCACTTCAGTGCCCTACATATCTTGCCTTTCAAATGGAATGTTTTGGATTTGATTGATTTCCAACTTGATCTATCTTTGCGCCTGTACTCAACCACCTCCATCAACTTGGCAGAAATGCAACTAGAGAGCTATTGATTTTTGTACCCCTGAAATCACTTAGAAGAGGATATACACTTTGCTCTCACTGTACCAAAATAATTTTATCTCTCCAAAATGGTTTCCCATATTCTCAATTTCACAAACTCATTTTATTCAGGGGACGATTACTGTGGGGGGGAAATTGAACATGGACTGGCTGCACCCAAGTCAATGAAACTTTAAGATATAGAGCCAACGCTTATAGTGTGTGGAAGTACTGTGCAACCCACTGTGCTCAGTGACACTTTTAATGTATAGATGGTATTATAGGTTTCAATGGACATTTATAAGAGAACCAAAAATAAAGGATGACTTGGTTCACATATATGATTGCTGCTTTAATAAATACAATTTTAAGTGTGAAAACTCCAGTGGTGTTAATAATAGGAGATGTACAATATGATGTACTGGCCATACAGTATCCTTTAAAATACTGAAAGATTACCTCACAGGTTGTGGACACAGCAGTTCTCATAAACCAAATAATATATCAACAAAGATTTTCGGATCCATGTTTACATACAAAAACAGTCCAATGACCACAGCTGCTGCAGTTTATTAGACGTTGTTCCACTGAAATTGGGGGGAAAAAGCTCCGCTCCCACATGACAGAGTGTCATCCACAGCTCTACACTTCGTGTCAAAGTCACCTTTCGTGTCACTGCTTCATGGAAAGCTGCCCAATGATGAGCTGCCAGGTATTAAGCATTTTTAATCTCACTTAATCTCCCACAAGTTTCATCCAACCTTCCACTTTCAAGGAGTTAAAATTTTATGATTTGTGATTCGCGTTTACGATTCTCATCCTTCATTCCTTCCCTGTACCTTAGGTGACATCAAGTGCGCCTTTTCCTTCATCATATATAGACTTACTGCAACGTAGAAGCAAATGATGTGTCCTAAATGGAAACAACCACATTCTAGATTATTGAATTTTGCATCTCGTGCAACACTTGGGGTCTCGCTGAAAGAAGTATCAAAACGGATTAGCAGTAAATTAGATAGAGAATAATCCCATTTTCAAGAAAAATAATCCCATCTTTTTTCATCACTGGGTGTTTTGTGTGATGCCCCATGATCAAATATGTCACCCTAAGACTTGAAGACAGAACTATAGTCTCAGTGGCCAAACTCTGCACATAAACAGCACAGTTCAAGCTGATTTAATTTTACAGAGCTGCATTTTAGTCTACACTAGACTGATCCTGTTATCCCCTGCACGGAACCGTGCTGTATATTCAAGGCCATGTACAACACACATAAAATATAAAGAGGACACATGCGCAACCACCCACAAACCTGACGGGTCCTTAAACAACTGGAGATGGTGGTCTGTGAAGCCTGTAAATCAAATCATTTGTTCATTTTCATTCCGAATGATATTACTTCAAGGGAATATAATTAAGTAAATGGATTCTGAAAGAAATGAAATTGTTCAACAAAAACAGACTTGCTGGCTTCAGTGCAGAGAGCGCAGCCAGTTTTTCTGCACAGCAATGCTGGTCCACCATTTCTTCCTCTGTCTCTCTTTTTCTTTGTCTGACTCTCCTTTGTCTTTACCTTTTACCCCTATGACACGCACACAGTGAGAGGCCACATAAGCCTGCATGGCACCGGTGGAGATTTATGTTTACTGCCTATAGGTCAAATCAGTCTCAGATGCAATTGAGAAAGTGGATATGACGCTGGCAGGGAAGCACAGCTTGAAGCCGTTCTTTGGATGAGAGAAAAATGTCACAGAAAAGGTGACATAACCCACACAGGTTATGATAGAAACATGGTGGAGATGGGTTTGCATAGTAAGTCAATATAGCCTCCAGGTATATTCCAAATTTTCTGTGCAGCAACTTCTTCATGTGATGCTTATAAGGTGGATAAAGGAACCACAGGAAGCACAAATAGACTTTTTTTCCAGATTTCTGCCGCATTAACTGAAGCATTTCCAATGTCATAGTCAGTAAACAAAAATAACCAAAATAGATTTGTATGTTCCTTGTTTTGTTTGTGCTGTATAATGTGGAGGAAAATTAGTGCAATGTTCCTCTGCTCTGAAGTACGAAGAGCTATTTGAATTCCTGCTGTGCATAATTATGATGGATGTGCATAGGTCTGGGTGGCAGTGGAGGCGGTGAATCTCTCTCTCTCTCTGTGTGTGTGTGTGTGTGTGTGTGTGTGTGTGTGTGTGTGTGTGTGTGTGTGTGTATGTGTGTATGTGTGAGGTGTAGTAGTTGTCCACAGAGCCTGGTAGCTGATGAGCTGTTACTCAGGGCAGACAGACAAACGCAGAGATTGTGTGGGTGATCTCTGGAGCTGACAGGTGTGAGAGGGTCTGTGCAGGTTGTGTAGAAGCATTTTAATAGATACAAGATAATACAATGTAACAGCACTCAAAGAAGGACTGACAATTTAGGTTTTCTTCCTCTGACAGGGAAGAATGCATTTGTCTTCATTCATGCCTCAGTCCACCAGTGTGGACATGCACTTAACAGCTGTGAAATGTTATTACGTTTTTTTGTGCATCGTGTCATCCTTGTAAGACACTGATGTACTGCAGTATGTGTCTAAATAGGAAATATCTGCATTTATTGAGTGAACATCTTGCATTATTAAAATTTGTCTGGAAAAGGCATCCCTTTTCACTCATAACGTACGTTAGATAAAATATTTGATTTTGTATTCATATTTCTGCAAACGTTTCTTAAGTTTAGTGCAAAAGTTCAATTAAACAGCCAACTTTTCAGCTTCACCCTGACAGAGAAAACCAACAAGTATGAGAGGAGCACATTGTTTTAACAGCCACCTGAGCAAACATCAAAGCATTTCACAGTTATTGGGTTTGGTATAGACACACAGTGGTAATCCTCGAGATTTAGCAACATCTTTGAAGCTGACTCCTGTGGTGTTTATGCACTGCACATCCAGAGAACGCTTGTCGAGTTTGGGTTTCTGCAGATGGCACTCTTTTTTAATTTGTCTTTTCAGCCAAGGTGATTGCTGCTGCTCATGCTAACCACGCAGGTCTTCAAGTTGGCACTAACAATTAATAACATACTTGTTACATTCGGTCTTTATCAATTCATTATTAACATGTATATATGCAGTAAAACATACATTAAGTATACAAAAATATCACTGATTATTACATTTTAATCTTTCAAAAACATGTGCAAGACCAAATCCCAGTTTAAAGATTAATGCTTCATCTCACTTAATCCCAAATGTGATGACGCCAAAACCAAAATGCAGGCACAAGTTGTGTCCTAAATCCACACCACATACTACATCTAAGCAGGTTCTGGGTATGTAGTGTATTCACACATGGAAAAGTGACCAAATGAAGTACTCAAACCAGCCAGGTTGCATAATAATGTGCTGTTGATGGATTATATTCTCCCATGCAATGCACAAAAGAAGCTTCCCGCAGCTGGATAAAACTAACAACACATTGTGGATGGTAGTGAAACAGCTTTGTGAACACCCCAGAAATAAAAAACATAACTATTAAATCCTTGGAAAAATATTCTGCTTTCTATGTTGCAGTTTGATCGACATGCGTCTGTGCACATATTGTATGCTTTCCTGTTGAAACAGTTAAGTATGTTGATTTATTTGTATAATAACGGCAAAAACAATATACTAAGACAATTAGTATGTAGTGTATACTGTATACAGTACAGTTAGCATGTAGTATGGAATTGGGACACACTGACAGTGTCCATATTTCTACATTTTACATACAACAGATGTGCTGTCCCTTTCTTTTTCACTATAACACAACACCAACATATGGCTCACCACAATTGTTCTGGACACATTTATCTAAAGCTCTTTTGGGCTTTTTTTATTCAGTCAGAGAGACTGAATAGAGACATAATTTCTCTAACTTCAAGCAAATCAATATCTCACAATTAGCCATAGCTGAATGGAAAAATATATGGAAAAATCTGTTTTTGGCCATTTTATCTTTTATACAGTGGTGGAGAAAGTATTCACACCCTCCAGAAGTCACAGTACAAATACAACTATATACAAATACTCCTTTATAAGTTAAAACACCTGCATTGAAAATGTCTAATAAGTAAAAGTGTGTAAGTATTGTTAGCAAAATGTACTTATTAATTCCAAAAGAATGTCCCTTGTATTTGCTATAATATTATATCAGAAACTCTTAAAGTGCTGTATGTACAGGTGCGTGCAAGAATGAAAGTGTCGGCGTTCCTGTGTCAGACAGCGTGTGTGTGCGAGGGATCTCACTTGGCTGCTCTTGATGTAATTTATCATTGTGCGGCACCGATGCACCAGTCAACAGTCTCCAGCTCCCCTGTAATATGGGGGATATTTGTGGCTGCTGTGAGGCAAACAATTTAATAAATCAGTTCATTGCAGTACGCATGATGCCCTGCCGCTTTACACACAAGCAACATGCTCCAGCATCTAAAGACTCCAAAACACAGTTGAGAAAACAACTATTAAACAGACTCTTTAAGGAAGGCTAATTTCTACTCCATAGTACATCACAACATTTGTATTCCTGGGATGGTGCTGTAGAAATATGAACCAATAACTGTTATGGCTAGACTTAACATCAATTAAAAGAATAATTTCCAGCCACATTTGCTTGTTTACAATCCTTTTTATATATTCAAATGATTCTAAATTAATTGTGCGACTCAACACTTGTCAACATAATAGAGAAACATGAGATTAGCTGTAGATTAATTTAGTGAGTAATAATAACAAGAGAATGGGGGGAAAAACCGCTTCATATGCTCAAATGAAAAAACATTATATTGGGATTCTGGCTACACATACAGTATTTAACATATTCATTGCAGGCTAATGACACATTTATAAAAGAACAGTACACTTTTTCTACTAGAGTAGTAATGTAAATACAATACATTTTGGTAGCTGAACACATTTCTAATTTATTATGTTCTACATTTATTCTCAACTTTGTTATGCAGCCAATAATATTAACATGTGACAGTAAAATGAATTTGCAGCAAAAGCAAAGTTGAAAACTCCATTATTATGAAATGTGTCATCGACCTGTTACGAATACTCAAAGAACTTAACAATGGATCTGGTTTCAAAAGGACCAAAGCATTACATAGACTGGCTAAAAATGATACTGATCACAGAGACACGAGTGGTGTGCACCGAGCCCGGATCTTTCTAATGGATTTCCCTCCTGCCAGGTGTTTGTGTGTAACCTAAAAAGATAACTCCTGAGAGAAACCCTGCCGGTTACAAAGAGCCTCTCGTGCTGAGGCTCATCTGACCCTCGTCAATACAAGCTCTAATAGCAACAGATCTTATTGTTACTTCGCCAGGTTCAGTAGTCAAATACATTTTTGATTAAACATACCAGCTCGCTGATTAAACATGATCAGAAGAGATCCGTCCAGTAGCCTTTCTTGAAGTTCTTGATTAGATCTGCCATGATCGATTCCCAGCCGTGTGGAAAAATAGGGGAAAAACGCTGGATTTCCGCAAGTCATGAATTGCCTTCTGCCAGGGAGATGTAAATCAGTGTAGCAAGCTAAAATTGATGGAGCATCCTCTGGTTTTATTCCTGGCTCCCGAGATCACCCCTAATGCCCCAGCCGGTGCATACAGACACTAAAAGATTGATTACAGGCAAAAATGTGAGGTGTGAAACAAAGAAATTCAACATCAAAGCTATCACATTGATCCGACACTGCTTTTTGTGGCTCTTAGTTTGTTACATAAACTGTAATTATGGACACAGCTGAATACGAGGCCTGTATCTGTTTTGATCCCCATTGACAGTGCTTATGTTGAGTTAATTGAGCTCATATCCCTGGATACATGATGAGAGGCTGTAACATTAGCCGTTTCCTGCATGCAGCTCATTGGGATGCAAGGGCAGTGCTGGCAGAGTAAACTGCGCCTTGGCAGAGATGCTGAGCAGTGGTGGTGCTGCTGCAGGGACATGACAGCTACAGTCTTCCCAGCCATAAATCCCCCCCCCCCACACACACACACACTCCGCAGGGCACACAGCCACACCTGTGTATTAAGTTGAAAGACAGTTAAATTCAATCTGCCCCGTCGTGCCATGTCAGTGGGTGAACTTGGTCGGGTTTAAGACATTTGTGCTGTTTCATCAACAGTCCATTATTTATTCTGGCTGTTTTTTGTTGTTTTTTTCAGAGAGAGGGGGGTTGGGAGTCACTCAGTCTCCACAGAGTGTGAACCCAATTATGCCACCTCCTTCACTTGTCCCACTCAAAATCAAAGCAGTTTGCTCAAAGCCACATCCTAAGCTTTTCTAACTGTGTCAGTCACGGATATAAGCATGTCATTTCCTGAATAGAGTGTGATGAACCTTAAGCTTTTCTCTTTTTTCCCCCCCAAATAAAATAATCAATCACTGACTAATTTATGGAGTGTTCTTAATTGTTCATGGCGCCTGTTGATGTCAACCACTTGCTGCTGCATATGAGGACAGGAGGTAAACAGCTTCATTCAGAAGCTTGCTCCTCTCTTTCTGCTTCCCAGCTCAGTGTGATATGACTTTGATTGTCTACTTGCAATTTACCCAGCAACTGCCAGCTCTCTGTCTTCGCCACATCTCATACAGACCTTTTCTTAGATCTCAATGGATTGCCTAGCAACCTTTCTCCTCAGTACAAATACCAATCTGTGCAACGAGCAGCTCATGGTGACCAATATAATTATACAAGGGAGACTAACGAGAAATGTAACACCTTAAGAATTAATGTAGTTAAAGGAATCCATAAAGACATATATGGCACTAATTAAACATTTAATAGAAACAATGGTTGAGACAGGTAGATTAATACTTACGGCAGTTGAATGTCTATCCACATTATTCCTTTATTATGGGAGCGACTTCCGGTTAACGGACCAGTTGAGCTGTTTGCTGATCCACTAACAATCAAGCTAAACTAAAAACAACAACAAAGTATGTCTGTGTCTGCTTTTAGATAGACAAGATGGTCTTCCAAGTCCTTTAATAAAACGTGCCCGATCTTGTTACGATGGAAGTACTGATGAGCCTCAGAGCTTTCTAGATTCTTCGTTGCTTCATCATCTGTAGCCACAGAATCAATGAAGTAGCTAATATACGCTATCTGAGGCCACTTCTTCAGGTTGTCCTATCCGTCAATAGTAAAAGGCAAAGTTGTGATCATATTTGTTAAGGTACATGGTAGTGAGAGGACCCAAACGCAGACAGGGTGGAGGCTCAGAGCAGGTTCAAAAGGTTTATTTTAACACTTACACGGTGCAGGTAAGCCAAATAACACAAAGGTATCTTCAAAGTGGAAAAACACAGGAACACTGGAAGTACATTCAGCCCAGGAACAACACGTGACAAGTACAGAGCATAACAGCAGCAACATAAGCAATGCACCGACAAAGAACAAACGACAGGGCACGGTATAAATAAGGATCAGACTAACGAGGGGATCAGGAGCAGGTGAGTAAACGGGAACAGGTGAGGACACTCAAGGAAAACAACACAAGGGTAGGACTCCACAAGAAACACAAGACTACCAAAATAACACAGGAAACCACACTAAAGATTAACCTATAATAACAATAGATACCGACCCTGAGAATATTATACTGTTTAAGGTGTGGCAGGCTATGTTCCCACATAGTTTATTTTACAAAAAAGGGAAGAGACCTGTAGCACGCTGCTAACTCTTGCAGATACTGGTTCAGTGAAACAAATAACCTGTCCATAGTCACGCCCATAATTCATGCAAGGTATCATGCGGCTAGAAATAACGAATAACTAGAAATATCATTGACCTTCTTCCTAATTTACCAGTTTTTAACTAGCATCTGTGAGTCGGCATAGAGGCCACTGGTAAGGAATGTATTTAGTAGAAATACTTGAAACAAGCCGACCCAAGTGCCTTTTATCCAAACTGCAGCCAAATGTGAAACTAGATTAACTACACTTATGGGATGGGGCTTGATGGAGAACTTTCACATTACATAGCACATACTGCAACTATAATCCAGAAGCGAACAGGTATCTGGTAAAGTGAGTGGCATTCAGCCGTTAATACAAACCACACAGCACGATACCGGCTTAACTATGGCTCTATTTACCATAATTGATTTGTATTTTCAACACTGAATGTGGCATTGAGGGAGATGGATTCTGAAACTATTTAAATAGCAGCAATTGACAATGCATTATCCTGGCTTTCAGGTCTCAGCTACGAGAGCACAGACAGTGGCTGACACAGCTGTGGCTACAGCCTGAGATTTTTAAACTTAATTTCATTGTTTACTGACGTTTTTTTGAAAGGAGTCCATGCATTTCCTTTCAGCACTGCTACCGCATGCGCTTTCACTCAAGCATCATCCTGCATTAACCCTGTTTTTAGTGCGTCAACATGTCATTTCCCAATTGTGTTTGGTTGAAGCCCCGTTCTGCACAGGAAATCTGAGGAATCAACGAAAAGCCATGTTGCATATTGGATTTAGATATTAAACCCTCATCCAATAATGCTGACATCCTCATGTGAATTGCTTATTACTATTTCAAGTGATGAAGATGTATTTTTTATTAGGATTTTGTTTCTGCATAACCAGATGACAATGAGTAAGGGACTGTACAAAAAAAATATTAGGGGGGAGAGGGAATTAGAAAAGGGGGAGGGTATTGTCATTTTTATTTTGGTTGAAGGTAGGGCAGTCTGACTTTTTTGGGAGAGCAGGCGAGAATCTTTCTTCTTTTTCATCCTAAATGTATACTTTATTTCAGCCTTCCTTTGCAATATAGTTAATATAGTAGTTACATAAATGATTACATCAAAAAGACAGCTGTCTCTGTATCAGGGTTTTATTAATGTCTACATTGGTGGTCCACATTAGAAGTTCCATTACGGTATTAAGGTTTAAATTGGGCCACACAAATTGAACACTGTTATATTATTTTGTCATGTTGTGGGGAGTGTGTTGCAGTTTTTATCTAAGTCAAGGAGAGGGTTAAAAGAAAACGTTAATAACCCTGTGGAGGGCCTTGCTTTTTTACAAAGTGAAACATAAGGTTCAGCCCCCCTTACCACCCCAATCATTTATGTACAGTCCCTAAACTATAAGACTGCTGAGTAGATTGTTACACAGGGATAGGCGTCCCTTCCTATCACATTGCAAAATAAAGGCCTACTCTTAGATTTGAAGTTTAGATTTTAACTCTAAGTTTTCATTTGTAAAATGGAGGATTATGTAGTTGAATGTGAATGTGGGATTCATTGAATTTTTCACTTCAAAAGGAGCCCCGATTAAAGCAACTTAAAAGGAGAAAAACAGAGTTATGAGTCATTGGGAGCATTAAAAAGTGGATACCTTTGACTATGAAATGTATCGGGAAAGTAGTCAATTGCCTTGTGATTCAAGAGACGGTTTAAAAATAAACTAGCAGCACATAGAATAAAGTGCCATAGTGAGCTTGTGAGATGGTAAAGGTAATCTCAAAGTGTGGGCATAGCAGCAGTGTAACTCCCCGGGGAAATCAAGAGCTTTCACAGCTGCCCTGCCCGCCAGCAGTTGCAACACAACTCTGAAATGACAGGGCAACGTGCAAGCGGACGAAGACCAACAGAAACTTGAGCTTGACCTTAAATCGAAATACTTCAAATACACCATAAACCTGTGGGTGAGACAAAGGCGCATGTTTCCAGATAAATACGCCGCTGCCTGAAGTGCAGCCGAACATGAAAGCGTGTTTACCTTTCACCTTGCAAGTTTGAGATGAACCGTACATCTGTTAGAGTTTTTAAAAGTAACTATTCTCACTTATTTTGTGTCGTGCCAACCGCTCTGCATCCATGAGAGGAATATAGGTTAGACTGTGCCAACAGCAAAAACATCTGGCTCGACTTTATTGGATTTTAGATAATTTAAGTAAACAAGTGTACAGAGTTACTGTATTTGAATCACATAGGCATTTGGAAAGAAGTGCAAAAAGTACATAAAACGAAGAAGCTATCATGACTATTTACACTTCCTCTACCCTTTAGTTTATTGTGCTTTTATGAGTCTTGTAAATGTAGAGAGCTCTCTCGATGACGTCCTGAATCCCACTGAAATAAGATCACTGGATGAAATCAATGGAACAGAATGAGGGATGAGAGGGTTTTAAGCCCACATAATATAAAGTGTTACATTGTCGGGCTTACTTTGACAGCTCCGAAGAGGGAGAAAATAGCTTGTGTCTGCTTTTCCAAGAAAGTGCCAACAGATTGTCAGGAAGACCAATACGTTGTCCAAATAGATAAAATGTCAAGTGAATAACAGACCAAAAAACATCTCTTGCCATTACCTTGACACTTCTCATTTCTGAAAATTAAGCCTGTGAAAGAATTGGATATAAATAACAGTCAGCCTCCATAAGGAGCACAGAGCTTGTTGTTCCTTCACTTTGCAGGCTTGGACATGGTCTTCCCCAGTGACCCTCAAACATCAGTGTGCATGCACGAAATTGCACAAATGCATAAACAATTATGTGTTTTTTTCAGGCTATTTCGGTTTATTATAGGTTGAATCATTTCAAGGCTTTAGATGACAGCATTTTTTCAATTCGAAAAGTTTACCCGCATCCCAAAATCATCTTGTGACCTGTAAAATGATCGTGCAACTCTCTCAAACTCCAGAATGAAAAAATATCTTGTTCTCCTCTTGTGTTTCTATGAGTCACACAGTTGATTTAAGACGTGCTGTGGGTGATAATTATATTCCTAGTTTGTGGGTAACGTTGTTGGAACAAAACTGCTCCAGAAGTTATTATCAATTGAAGTATCATGAGTCATCAGCCTGTTAGTGTAAATGCATGTGAACACATAAGTCTGAATGCTATTCTGTTGCACCTCCCTGTCCTGATTCTCTCACCAAAGGCTCTTCTGTACACTTGAAGTGAGTGCAGTATATGCAATCTGCCGTTAAACTGTGTCGTGCGTGTGGCTACAGAGCAGTAAATCCTCCAGCAGCGTGAATCATATGTCCTATGTCAGAACGTGTTGTCATAAGAAGATACTGTATATCTTCTGGGCTGCCTTTTTTTTCTTTTCTTTTTACTGAGCATTTACAAAATGTCTGTTAGTGAGGAATCATTGAAACTGTGACATACGAGTGTGCAGTTGAACACAATCAGTCATTCATTTGTGATTATGCTGTCAGATGACATCTTTAAAATATTCAGATTACAGTTTACTGGATGACTGGATGATTCAGATTACAGTTTACTGGATGACTGGAGATGAACACAGTTTAGATAATGATCTATATATCATCATCAATATATATATCATAAATATTGTACATCCGTGGACATATTGTCACTCCCCCCTCCCCCCCAAAAATAAAATCCTAAAAGCAAATAACAATAAATATATCATTTTCTATAGACAATTTAATTTGTTATGTCACATGCATTTTGTTTGATTATCAAAGCTCTCTTCTTGCACAGCAGTTTACAATGATCCTGAGGACAATTTACCACATTCTTAGTCATTTTTGAATCAGTGATTCCTTGATTTTAGATGGTGTTACACAAAATAAGCTTCTCATTTCTAGCTGGTGACTATTGTCTCAGCTAAAAGACAACTGTTGCTGGCTAGCCAATTAAGCTAGCAAAATTAAACATTTGCTCAATGAATCTGTTAAAAATGCTGTCTCTGGCTGACTTTTTTAATGTTTATAAAAATGAGGTGCTACATAGCCCACATGACATCATGCTAAAAGACTGAGGCTAAAGCTGCATGTCCCAGGCATCTAATCAATGCAGAAGACATGGAAATAAAGAAACAGCATTGTTCTTGTATTGCAGTGTACAGCTAGGTATTAGGTACTAAGTATGATGAGAATCAGATTTTTCCTTTCTTTATTTTTTACATAACCCTGCTTGGCTGGCTGCTTGGCTTACACATCTGGACAAACAAGAGGTTAGATTTATGCTTTATTGTTTGTAAAGTTTCACTTTTAACGTTATAAGAGAAAAGAGTTTCCAGATAAGGACTAAAAGGTGTGTTTGCAGAACGTAACACTATATATTGCAACAAATTTGGCAGGGGTAGCTGGAACGTCCCCGAACAGCAGAATAGGAGCAGGACAGAGCTGCTAACATTACCCTACACTCTGATTTATTAGCATCCTATGCCATGCAGTGGGGACATACTATACAGTGGATGTGCTTGTTGTGAAAGGGGCTTTTTGTCTAATGTAACCTGTAACACAAAATGTAGTTAACTCATGAAATGCTCCTTGGCCTTGGATATAATGCTGGGTTACTACTGTAGGTAGTAAGCTAGTTAGCCGGGCACACTAACGTTTGCAGCTTACATTAGAGCAGACAAACACACCGTTTAATCCAGTTCTTACACTTTTGCTCTTGTGTTTATGGTTTTGAAAAGACTAAATAATAAGACCTCCCTTATTCTTTAACTGCAAATCTTACAGCTCAACACACAACGTTTCAACATGTGGAGAAATCCAAAGCTTGACAGGCCTGCTGTGCCTATTTATGGTTGCTAAACTATGATTGGACAATTGCTGTTCAGAGGGACTGGTTTAACTAACGGTCAATTCCCAGCTGACAAATGTTCCAATTATATCACATTTAGCTTTCACTATTTTCATGTGAAGAATATGGAGCTGCTGTCTATTAATATCCAGGACCTTAATTGGGTATTGTTTTGTACACAAGTTTTCCTTTCCTGGAAGCAACATAAAAGTCCATGAGCCGAGTTGAGAGAGTCGAGTATACTGTATTACTTCAGATAACGGTCACACACAGTCACAGGAGGAGCAAAAAACAAGTGAAAGTAACCATCAGGGTCTTTATCACTAAGGCAAAACCAGACATATATCATTATTAATCAGACTTGCCTTCAGCACTGTGCTCTTCAGTCTCAACCACCTACGCAGCTGTATAAATACAGCAGACAGTTGTTAGGTTTGATACCACTGATCTTGATGAATGACACTGTTACTGGTCATTTACCACAGTTTATTTACCATATAGTATAATGTAACATCTTGCAAAAAGCACACACATGTAGATATATGAGTGCACAATCAGATAATAGGTTGAAGAACACATTTTAAAAACCAAAAACCATTAACTACAGGAGTGATTTAAATGAATGACGAAAAGTAAATATCTGAACGTCCCAGTGGACCAAGATCTGCTGTTTATTTTTGATCTGTTTATTTCTCAGCTCGATTAAATTGATTATTATGTGATAAACATCACAAATCATTCAGGAAATCAAAAGTCACCATGTAAATTATACTTACTGCCGGCAAGATGGTGTAGGCTGTACATTTTATATGACAATTACTGTCCGTTATCATATTCTGACTTGTTTCTCTCGTCTTGGGTAATCTCATTTGGGTGGCTCATTTTTCGAGATTAAAAACGCGAAAGGGACTTGAGTTAGAGAGAGACCTCTGACTGACAGCGTGATCAGAAAAAGCAGCAGAGAACCTTTTAGCTTGGCTGATCTTTCATTTGTTCTGCTACTCAATTGCTTATCATGCTGTTTCCCGGCTCTGTTTATAGCATTTTGCATTTGATTACTTTACCTGACGTAGCAGAGAGGTGCCCAGATGAAGAGAAATATGTTTAATAAGATTAACAAATCATTAAATTATTATCCTTAATACTCCTCAAGAGGCAGAGCAGAACGTGGAAAGTCATGCTGCCATTCAGCCTCCTTTGCTAATTGAGGACATTGAGGGTCAGGTAGGTCAGAAGCTCGCTAATCAAGACTGCTGCACCCCTTTATTTCCACTGAGAAATATTTTCATTTTCATTACCCTGGGTCCAGGATGCTCTGCAGTAGATTAATTGTCTCCTTTGCTTCTTTACCAGTCCCAGTTCCCTCCCACACAGTCTTGCGTTTCATCTGAGTGGTCCACTGATTCTGTGCAGCAGAACATACAGTAGTTTGGACACAGAGCCTCACAGTGTGCACAGCTCACTGGTGGAGGGAGTGGGTCTGGGGGCAAGGCCGCACAGGCTCGGTGGGGAGGGCAGCCATTAGGCCCGGGTGGTACTTGGCTGGCCTCGGACCTCCCAGCGCCTGAGTTGGGGGCTCCATGCCCACGTTGAGGTGCAGCGACAGGTGGGCATGGCAATAATCCAGAACCGACTGCTCACACCTGTACAACGTCAGAGCACTCAGCTGCCGTGGAATCTAGACAGAAAGCGAAAGCAGAAAATGAAAAGGAGAGAAAAAGAGAACCACGCGTCAACCTTCTAAATCAGCCAAAAAAGCCTCCGTTTCAACATTTTATCTGGTCTCAGAATATTTGGAATTGGCTTAATTTACTTCATGCAGTCGTGGCACAGCGCTGTCATTAATGCAGCCTTGGCCGCTGCTAGTGCGCGCCCCAAGACTTGAAATCTGTGGTGCTCAAACACCCACTTTCAACTGGAGTGATTTATATGCAAGATGAAAGCCTTAAGCAAGAGTGCACACATATTTTCTGCCCTCTTTTAAATGGAGTCAAGGCTCCATTTAGAAGAGAGTGCTTATTACATTACAAGCACTATGCTGATTCAAAGACTGCTCTTAGTTTTATGTGCTAGTGTGGTCTGAATTATGTCAATTAAATGGGACAAAGCTGCATCATAGCCCATGTGATATTGATATTAATATCCTAATGTCTATTAATGCTTTCACACAAAATATGGATGCACTCATGCATCTTGAAATGCACAAAGCAACATAATACAGTGTATGGAAACATTCATATATGTCAGATAATGCAGAACACATGCAGCACTTGAATGCACTATGGTCAAATTCACCTCCACATGGAGACATATATTCTGCTTTTTTTCCATTAACTTTAACAGTCTGATTCTAAGAAATGAATTATTCCCCATTTCCAAACACGACATTCAACTTCACTAAAGTGCAGACAACTTTGTACCAACCAAAACTGTGAAACCCACCACAAGCTACAGTATAATATATACAGTAAGTGCCTGCGTGAAAAAATAATATGAGTTGGAGGCAGAACATCTATTGTAAAATATGTTGCCTTGGATTATTTTATTGGATCACAAAAGGATTTACTTGAAGCTGATTTGGCTTTTAGATTAGTTTCCTCTGTGTCTGGTTAGGTCAAGTTTCACAGCGCTGTCACCGTTCAGATCCTTAAATTTCAAATCACAGCTTTCAAAAGGTTGTGTTTTTCTATCCGGAAACAATCTGTCACCTGTTAGCTCTCTGCTTTAATAGGAGGATTAGTTGAAAACACTCTATTGTCTAATTCAACAGCTGAACTTTGTACACTACTTCAGAGGACTTAATAAAAAATTCATGAACAACAATGCTCCGAATGCAAAATAAGGTAAGTGGGGGGTGGGTCCTGGATCTGGGAGTTCTCTGTACAAATCGTCAAGGGGAAAGGCTACATTGTGGACTTGTTTTCTCCAATTATTCCAATGGAAAAAGTCAAACGTGTAAGTGGTGAAGTCAATATAGATTTGGCTGGTTGGCTGGTTGAACCAATAGCCCTTTCTCTCTCTCCCTCTGTACCGCAGTAGTTGGCAGACCTTTGTCTCTTCAACATCTCTTGCCTCCTCTGTTTAAGTTCCACGTTGCCAGATTATCCTGGCTGAAATCCAAAGGTGCCATAAAATAAACTGAGCTGCAGTTACTGAGACAATAAAAGCTTGTTTTGCCTTACCTCTACAGATCTGTAAATACATAAATACACCTTTTAGAAAGGTATTGTGCCTCCTCACTATAAACAGTATGAATAGTTCAGACAGCATAAAAGCACTTGAAAGCTTCTTATGACCTCTTAAACAGTAACGAGGCATCATATAGTCTTTGATTTGGACTAAAATAGCATTTTGGGTTTTTGAAGGATTTGTGTCGTTCAAAATAGTCAGAAGAGAATGTAAAATAGTTAAAAACTGCAATGCAAAGCTTTGAGAGTGACTGTGTGTTGTGTCAGGTTATTTCTGCTGTACTTCAAACATAAAGTATATTCTGCTTACCATCACTGTGCAGATTGATTTAAACCTTCTCAAAGAACCTGACACAAGTAGCTCCTCATTTTTTATCATTATGTTCAGACTGCGGCAAACACATCACCGTCAAGGTTTTTGTCTCTGTTTGCATTCATTGTTTGAAACTGGACCTTTTTAGACTCAGAGAAGTAAAAAAAGACTTGATACACATTAACCATAAAATTTACCATTGACACGGCAGAGGTTCCAAATTGTGCCAATGTCAAACTCATTACTCCACTTGCCCGGGAGGTATAGTGTGATGCAACATGTGTGATAATGCCTCGGCTTGGACATTGTGACATCTCTTAGCAAGAAGTGGATGTATTTCCATTTCATTTTAGCATGTATGCAAATTTTGGTACGTCTGACATAGATTTGTATGCCACAAATTCACATGTAGAGATACACGCATGCACACGAATAAGCACATACTATCCCTCCCAGCAAGTGGTGAAGTTTGTTAAAAAAAAACAAAAAAACACCACACTGTATCACGACCTTTTTCTGTCTTTTATTGCCTCCTCCTCAAACACTTTAGTCAGTTGCTGCCTTTTCTGCTTGAACTGTCACCTACTGTAGCTTACATAAAGTGCACTCTCAGTCTGCGGTTCACTAAATTACACTCACATTTTTATTCACATGGAGCAGCTTACCATGAAATAAACTATCATTTCTATTCTATGGGGTCTTTAATTTTTAGTAAGGCCCTTCCCCAATATTTTTTTATTGACAGCCAAGGGTGGTGTATTGGCAGCTTGTCTCTTAAATGTTGTAAAGTACCAAAACATTTGAGCCCATATGACTTGCTCCAGATCAGGAGCTCTTCAACATTTGACATTGAGAATGGATTTCTCTGTTTCTCTGTGAGGGTGTTGTTAGTGTATATACATGCTGATGTTTAGCAGGTATAATGATTACCATGTTCACCATCTTAGCTTAACATGTTAGCATGCTACAGTAGCATTTGCTAATGTACTAAACACAATTACTGAGGCTGATGGGAACGTCATAAACTAAAGTCTTGGACAAATAAAAAAAATAAAAAGTGACCTGATGATGGTGATAAAGGAAGTCTAGACCAAAGTGATGAACCGACCAACCAGCCAGTATTGCCATCCATAGAGCGAGGCTGCGTGGATAAAAAACCTATTAAGCTGTTTAAAAAATGATGAGGACTGAAGCAGCATGGATACATCTGACTATTGTTCCTGCTTTAAGATGCGATGCCCTATATCCTGTTAGTATTTTTTATTTGGGGTAGTAAGTTGGTCGAGTTATCAGAAAAACAGACCAAAAGGTCACATTTTTTATATCCTACAACATCCTAATGTTTTTCAATTAACTGACTGATTATTATGTCTTTTTGTGAAAGTTATCAAACAGCTTTCCTAACTCAGTGTCTCTGTGGATAAGAGCATCCACTAATTACTAAATGTAAAATGTCAAAACAAAGTTAATTAACTTAATGTCAACTCTCTTCATAAGTGTAATGAATTCTCGATGCAGTTGAGAGTCATTAAATTGGAATAAATGTTATTTTATATTTTGACAGTACATCTCACAGGTCAACAAAACATCGCATTGCATTTTAAACAACATGTTCCATTCACAGCCTTTTCCCAGTTCTTCATGACTGAGATAACGTTGAAATATCTGCATTTCTGAAGCACTAAACTAAAGCGGGATCAGTTTCATGTCTTAGCACAGAAGAAAGGAATAAAAGCCTTTTTGGCCAACCAAGCAGAGTGAGCATTCAGGTTTAATCAGGAATATTGGGGAAATGTTGGCTGTTATGGTTGGAGCTCTTAGAGAGGTGAGTCATTGGCTAGCATAGCTTGGACAGCTGCCAACAGAGCTGCTTAGAGCTGAACGCTGCATACAGTTGGATTTTGCCCGAGGCATGATCACCATCTTTCCTCAACTTTAACGGCTCAGAAAGTCCGTTCCAATCTGGTTGTGCGCTACACAACCGGATAAATATAAAATGAATTCAAATCTCTTGATTACAATAGCTTTCTAAGAATAGCCTTGTTTCCTCTTAATAAGTGTGAGTCGTTATTCAGTGAGTCACTGGCTACTGGCCAAGGTAATAAAGCAGGCATCTGGCATCAGCCCGATCTTGTCTTCACTTTATGTTAACTGTTTAAACTATAGCTCAACCTATTTACCCTGAAGTGAATTTAAAGAGAAGAGAATACACTGAGTGCCCCGAGTGTTCAAAGGCTGCTACCTATGAAAACTACACCTCTATTTCAGGTGCTGTATTGCATGTTTATATTGTGTAATACATTTATACCTGAGGTTAATATATCCCATTTCAATTTCATGATACACTTTTTATTTTGCATCTTCCTCTCAGCTAGAATGACTCATTGTTTATCACTGGAAAAAGAGTTTAAAGTGTTAAAAACTTATCTTCTCAATTAGTCTGGGAATTGCTTTAGGCTTCAAGTGGGAACAGCTATTAGTATAAACAATAACACTATTTTTTCGTTACTTAATTTACTTTGTTTAGTTGTTTGGGTCTTGGTAATACAAAAAGTGATTAAAAAAAATGAGGAAACAATGTGATTGTTAGACAACAAAAATAATAATAATAAAAAATATGAATGAAAAAACATTAAAACATGGGGGGAAATTGCCTAAATAACATGTTGGGGAACATAAATGAAAGTAGGTGTGATGCAGAGACAGAAATCAGAGGCAAAGTGAAAGTGTGGTTTTCATATACTTTTGAGTCTTCCCTCAGCAAAACATAAACACTGAAATCCTCACCCCAGGCAATATGACATATTATTCACTACCAGCACCAGTAGTGGCAATTTCTGTCCAAGCCTACAGTGTGTGGTACAAACTTTTCTGTGTAGCACACACCAAGTCATTTTGTAATGTTAACATTGTCTAGCTATTCTGACGTATTTACACAGTACAGTAGTACTGTATTGTATATGACAGAAGATGTGACTACACAGAAATCAATGCAAAAAATATTTTGAAGAATAATTTTTGTAAAACATGCTTAGTTAGATGAGAAGATTGATACCACTCTCATGTCTAAATATGCTATCCAGCTGCTGCTGGCTAGCTAGTTCATATTTAGCTTAGCACAGAGACTGGAAACAGGGTGAAACATTTAAATTAGTTGTTTCTATGGCTTTTGTACAGATTACAAAACAAGATATAACGTGTTAACTAGTGAGCTTTAGAGGTGATAGGCAGATTTTGTTACCTTTGGATAAAGCCAGGCTAGCTGTTTCCCCCTATTTCCAGTCTTTATGCTAAGCTAAGCTAGCTGGCTGCTGGCTGGAGCTTCATATTTACTGTGCAGACATGAGAGTGGTATCAGTCTTCTCATCTAAAGGCCTTTACACACTGGAAGCGGGTTTTTTTTGTGTGCGATTAATTCGCACGTCAATATATTTTTTAGAACTGCTGTTTTTGTCATGAGTACTTTCACACAGAACACGAATATTACGCGGCGAAGCAAAGGTCGATTTTTCTGAGCTTTCGCACGGCGAATAAAGGCATCAACCAAGCACGTTGTGCGGAACGGACGTCACATCTGGACCTGTTGATTGTTTGTGTTTCTCATCACCCTGTATTATATGACAAAGGACACAAAATTATGAAGACAAACTCAAGGACAACGTGTGGAGCAGCACCGGTGGGTGCAGTATAGTGAGTAGATTATGTAGTTTACGTCTGGATGTAGTAAATATTCGCAGGCGAGTATTTCGCATCGTTTATTCATCACGTTGTTTATTCGTTATGTCCCCGGTGTGTAAAGGTCTTAACTCTCAGAAAACTGTTCCTTTAAAAGAAAATATTTAAAAGAGGAGGCCTGACTTTATGCAATGCCCTAATATCAGAAACTTCCAATACTACCTCTCTGGCAAATTTTGTTTTTTAAAAAAAGGCACAGTTCTTTAATAAAGCACTCTACTGACCCACTCCAAAGCACTTTACTGCAGATGTTGAAGAGGACAATGATACAAACTCTTGTGACACAGCACCCAGCAATTAATTCTAACTCCCAAGCTATTAGCTTTGGATTGCTAATAAAAACATTCACATAGGTGTTCCCCTTTTGCAGTGCTCTGAATGTAGGTCAAGCTGCTGCTAAATGATTCCCAATTAGTTGATAGGCAGCTGCACCATGCCAGCATGCCTCAGACTGGCACGGGAGGCATGAGCTCTCATTGGCATATTAACAACATCCTCCGCCTCCTAAGCTGTGCTGCTGCTCTCTGTCAGCTGGATAATTCACTCAGTGGTCAACGCTGCGGCAAGAGAGCACAGACAAGCCTCTATTATCATCGCTGTCTATTAGGCTACACACTCATGGGTGCTGAATGGCATGCTAATGGCCACAAGACCCTCTGCTCTGATTGTTGCTTGGCATGGATAAATTGAAAAATGATTTTAGGGTGACACAGACATGAAGCTGACAACAAGTGGTCCGTAAACTTAATTAAGTGTGGCATACTGTACTGTAGGTCGAAATTCACATTCAGATATTGTGTATTGTACATGTTCATTATTATGAAGGTTACATGTTATGTGCATAAAAAAGCTAGGATGAATTTCCTCTTGCACAATAAAACACAGTAGTTAACAAATATTACATTACATACATACAGCAGACCATTAGCATCCTCCCTGTAAGGTTTTAGCAAAAAGAAAAAACCTGACATCCATCTGAAAGTAAACCGAAAGTTGTACATTGTAATACTGCATGTGCAAAGATCATCTTTTGCTGACTTTAATATTTACCATGTAATTACATTTCTATTTGAAAAGTGCTTTGCATTTGTCAAAATAACTATAATCCTTCAGATGTGGGTATTTATCTTCTCCTAATGCTGCTCATCCCATTTTCTGTTCATCAATGTTGGCATCGCATGCTGAGATTTACTGTTATTTATTGGATGGACAATTTATGAGTCACTAAAGAGTCTTTTCTGATGTATGGAGATATAAGTAATCTGAATATGGATGCTAAGAAACATAGATGCATAGGTTAATCCTTATTCAACGGGAGGCAAACAGTGAAATGTGTTTGGTTCATTCTCCCTCGCTGACTGTTTTTCTCTCTCTTTACACTCCCACACACATTCCTGAGTGCACACATGCATGCACACACATGCACATACAGTACGTGCTAATGCTGCTTATCAAAACAGCCATTAAATACCTCAATCCTGGAAAAACGCTTCTAAGGTCACAATTGTTTACTGGGAACTGTGATTGTATCATAGTGTATTATTCTTTCATATTTATTTTAAGCTCCCTACTTAATTTATATAACAAACCTGACACTCATGAGGTAGAGCTAAACGCTGCTTTCATTCTGTTACTTGCATTGAAGGACTAAATATCGCTGTCCTTGAAGAAAAATAAATAAATCAACAGCATAGGCTTTTTTTTCATTCGGACGGAGACCTAAAGTAATCCAATTTGATAGTATGCCAGATGCTCTACTGACATGCCCACAGTGTACAACACGTAACATGAAATTTAAACTGTTTTGTTTTTTCATCTATAATGTTACATACTGGTATTATTTCATTTTGGCTCTGGTTGCATGGGTAGACCAAATCTGCTTTACTGGAGACAATATAATAATGTGTTTTCCAAGAAATATCTTTTACTAGTTCTCTTCTAAAGCAAAAACTCAGAGAAATCAAGACTCAACCATGAACATTACCACAATATTTTATTGCTAGCCACTGTTAACCCTCAGTAAACATCACAGCTAGTCAGGCTGAACAAACTCAACAGACAGCAATGGACTTTCTCCAGGCAGTTAAAATAAACTTAAAGCTGCTGTAATCAATAAATCAGAGATTTGTTACCATCTTTCAGTTGATGGTAAAAAGTTTTGTTTTGGTTTTGGTTTATGTTTGGCTCACTCTCACCACTCTCAAAGCATACCTTCAGCTGCAGCAGCTGAAGGTATGCAACTGTACGTTACCTTCCCACATTACCATTCCATCATGTTAGCAGCTAGCTGGTGGACATAGTGGAGCATTTAGCTGCTAAAGAGACAGATATTACCCTCAGGAGCTGGTGGAGACCAAAAACAGAGCTAAAACAGAGGGAATATTGGACTTATGTTTGCCTGGTGGCCAGAAATACGAGTACAAATGTATGCTAATGTTGCTCCATATCAGCTTGATGTGTAAATAAGCAACTCTTTGCTCACCACATCAACTTAAATGGTGATAATGTCAGTGTTGTGTGTACAGCTTTTATCCACAGTCCCCAAGTGGCCAAAAAAAATATTTATTGTAGGTTTAATATAAATGGTTATTCAGTTATCGTCTTAAATCCCTCACTGCTTTTCAAGGTGATGGATGGATGGTGCCTAGCCTAGCATGTACTGGAAGGAAAGCAACTAGTTCGTCATAATAGAAATACAACAATGTTATTTAAAAAGGAAAACAGATCACTAATAATAGACAATATCTTACATGTAAGGTATTTCTTGGACTTATTTTTCACTTTCACACCACAAAAAAATAGGTTTGTCAAGAGATACATAGTCAGTTACACTAAAACAAAGTTGTAAAGGAATTCAGTCCACCCATTTCAAGCTATTTCATTCTCTAATGGATCTCTGGAGTCTATCAGCCTTGCTTTGTCCAGATGAGATACCAAGCTAATGTTGCAAATCACAGACAATTTAGTACTGTAAGCTCAAAAAAGATATGAAAGAGTAGACTGACAGACGTGTGTTTAATGGATATGGTAATAATGCAATCACCTTGGTTCAGATTGAATGCTCATTGATTGTGCGGATGACTGCTTCAGAAAAGTTAGCCAATATTTTGTTTGACAGGAAGATTTTACAGACACAGTGTCAAGAGTTGGAGTCTGTCCTTAAATCTGTGTGGAAATGCTGATATGCAGGTACTCCCGGACATCAGAGATATGTTAATTTGCCCACAGCTTATGTTTATAGTCCAATTAAGTGACTGTATTTGTTAGTAACAAGTCTGCAGAGTTCAGCCATAACTAAATTATGTGAAAGGGATAAGTGAAAATTTGGGCTAGGGGTTAATTTGGGTATTACATTTTAAAAATAGGGAGAGGCTAGGGGTTGGGGTTTAGGATTAAAAATGGGGTTGGGATAAGCCTAAACTCAGCTTTAGGGGCTACATCAGTCTGACTCAAGAGAGGCCGCTCCTATAATCCTCCCGTTGGCTTTTTCACTATTACATTTTGTTTCCTTCCACTCTTCTTTCCAGTCTCTGTTGCAATTGTCGGTGAGACACAACAACATGAAGGAGTCACGCTAACAAGGTATCTGCTAATTAAGGAAAACTCTGACAAGTACCTGAACTGTGCATAAGGCAGGTAATTAGTCATGTGCAAACTGTTCCTCAGTTATATTTCCCCTCCAGTACTACATTTAGAGAATGAGCACTGCACAAGACGTATTACATTTGGAAATTTTGAAGTTCAAATTTGAAGTTTAACATTTTTTACATATGCCAGAAGTTAGTCTCTGATTGAGGGATCCTTTTGGAGCCTGGTTTTGGGTTTACAACTTGTGGCCAACTTTGTCAGCTATGGGAGCCAGAAAGTCCAAATTTGGGAAAATGGGGGTAGGGGTGAGGAGAGAGACGGTGACGCAGCAGGTGTCAGGTCGATTGAGTCTCAGGTTGATTCTTATCAATCAAAAAACATGATTAACCTTCAACCAATGCACACATTAGAATAAGTTAAACCTGCATTAATTTTTATGCCCAGGAAACAAGCTGTAAACACAAATTGACATCACCTTATAAAGTTGATATGGCTAACTTGTTAGCAAACAGTTGTTTTTACCCATCCAGCGGATATGACAACATCAGCATTTATTTGAAGTCTTGTTTTTATCCATATCAGATTCATATCAAACTCGAATTTCTATGTGTCTTGAATGTGTCTGGAGGGGATCTTTAAGGATATACTGAAAAAGCTGACTTTCTGAAGCATGAAAGAATGTATGTGTAATACCTTTAACTTTAATCCAGCCATGCCACCATCTGAGAGCTCAGAATTCAGGCAACATGAGATCCACTTTGGCTACTGATGTAAAACTGAATAGTGTTGCTGAGGAATTTTCATAAATGTTATCACTGTCACATTTGTTTTTGATACATTACTGACTGACAGGTTGTACTGGTGCTACAGTGGTCAAAGCAAAGCAAAAGATGCAACAGAAGGAAAAATCATCTATATAATTTGCATTTCAGAGGGGTTGACAGATTAAATTTATACACTGTGCTAAACCATTTCATATAAATGTCACAGTGTAGGACCCAGGATGCTGTTGTGCCATTGCTCCATCCACAGCAGTACAGGCTTTTCACTCCTGTCCAGTTTCCATGGTGATAACTCTAAAGAATGGGCTATATGTCTAACTCTTAATGCTGTGGAAGATTGTGTGTGCGTGTGTCTGTCTGTATGCCGCATGATGATTTTATGTGCTCTGTCATTATGTGAATATCCCCTTTAGTTTCTACTCTGATATTAATCTTTAAGGATATTGACCAGAAATCAGCTAGAAACAGGCACACACACACACACACACACACACACACACACACACACACATAATTGTCCTGCTCTAGATTGGATCTCTCTCCTCATGATTGGTTGAAGAGTCAACAGATCTACTAGGAAACAAGCGATTACATGGAATATTCAAGATGATGAACTGCAGGAAAAAAAAAATCAGATCTGGTTTTTCCCTATTCTCTTTGCTTCCTTCAAAAGAGGCCTAGAGGACGGCCATCTGTTTAAGTGCTACAGTCTCAAACAGCCTCTGAACTTGAACAGACTTGTCCAATATTGATGTGGCTCAAAATGTGAGACGACAAGAGATGAACTGCAGCCAGCTGTTGGCCTCCCGTGATATTTCCACAGAGGAATGATCGGCACTGGGAGAATCGGGCTGATATTAAGAGTCAGGGCCCAGCACCGATTCATCTGCGGTGATGAGAAGTGAATATTGCAGAAGGATAATATACAAAATGGGGTGAGGCCAGTGCTGCGATTCAATAGCCGTTGCATGGAACCATAAATTATCTTCTCCCTATCAAACAAAGAAACTGATGTTGATGAAACTGTGTTGCCCCACTTTAAGTAGTCTCAAACTGTCATCTCCATGGATCTGACCTGCAAGATTTATGGTTTTTGTTTTAATTTGGTGTCGTTGGTGGTGCTCATGCCAGTTCCCCCACAGGCCGGGTATACAGAAGGACACTTCGCTGTCCTTGGGTGCAGTTGCTCCCCTATAGCAGTGGACAACTGTGCTTCACCATTGTATTGAGAGCAGGACCATCACACAATGACATCTCCGCTCTCTACTGTACCAAACTGTGTTCACCTGCTCAACGTGTGAGGTCACGCAATGGACTAGAGAGAAAACACTATTTTTAAAAAGCTCACTATGATGAACTCTGACTAACTTTTTGTTGGCTTCTGTAGTTCTGTCCAATCCCTGCATGTCTGGTCTGGTCGCTTTCATGTGATATGCGCTTGTATCTGTGATATAGTAAATATAATAAAATCAGTTGTTGTTACGCGTTCATTGACGTCAGCTAGTAATGACAGGCCCCAGTGTAAGATTTCTTTACAGGCCACACAGAGTAGGCCTATTACAGTCAACTTGGATTTTATAGGTCAGGCTTTTACAATACCATTTCTTATCCACAAGGACATACAATAAGATAAACTAAACTACTATTTAACTGTAAATAAGCCAGTTTAAAGCTGAAAGACAAGATATTTATTTGGCATAGTGCATGTTTTTTGAGGCTATAAGATTGTAGGACTTTAATTTATGGTTTTAACATAGTAAATACAATTACAAAGATGATTATTGTGTGGCTGTGTGGCAAAAAACACATAACAATGTTCAAACTGCTAGAATATTATAAGCATTATAATCCTCCACAGGGCTAAAGGACCATGTTACAGCACTATGAAGAAAACTATGTTATTGTTTCTCCTTGCCTTGGTACATGACTGTCAGAAGTTTTGAAAAAGACAATCACCAACTTGAGTCACAAAACAAAGAAATTACAACAAGTGAGCACAGTTGCGAATCACCCCCCGCAGGCATGTGCAGCTGAACTGAACTGCACTGCCTATATTTCTGCCACCGTACTCTATTGTTGATGCAACCTGAACATTTTGTGGTGCTGCTCTCCATGTCTTAAAAGCTTTCCATTTGCCACTGGTGGCAAGCACGTGAAAGGCTTTTACTGTGAAAGTAGCTAGTCACCAAGGTTAGCGACTAACTACTAACTCAAAAATCAACTGTGTCTACTTCAGACACGTTTGGTACTTTTTTGTGAGATCAGTCTTAAATATTAAAGGGGAGGATGCAGCTGGTTTGGATGAGGAAGTAAGAGGTATTTCAGTGCATGTTTTTTTCTATGCCATCACTGGTAGTGATAAAACCACTTAGCACAGACCATATTGGCATTCTGCATAAATTGTTACTGCTGTGGCGTTTCTGCATGAGATGAGTTGTCAATCAAACAGTGACACTTTTTTCCCTTGTATTTTCTGTTTAAGTTGATTAAATTTGAGCTTCTGTGGGTGGTGCTATTTTCCTTGTTTGTTCCCTGCTTGTGCTAACTACCCAGTATTTATTACAGACAAACTGCTGGCAGCATAAAATGCATCAGTCCCTGTGTGGCAGAAGGTATCTTGGGAAATACCATACAGACAGTGGCTGTTTAAAACAGGAATGTAACAGCCTTAGTGAAGTGACTATACTTTGAATCACTGTTGTGCAAGTGCATGTCAGCATGTCAACACGTTTATTTATATGATAGTGTGACAGAGTTTTACTTAAAAGAATAATTGTGCTGCCAGATATTTCGGAGTCAAATTAAAATGTGCTTTGCAGCAATTCTACAAAAGGAGCTTTTCTGCCAGGATGTTGCCAACAGGTAGACAGGTGCTGTTCTATTCAGAGGACTGATGCTGGGAAAAGAACATTATGTTTACGGCTGAGAAGCCTTTCCCATAGCTCTGTCTGCTTCTCTCCTCTCCTCTCCCTGTCTCCTTGCATTTCCTCCTCTGTCTAACTAGCACCTCTGCAGCCACATCAATTTGATGGTCAACTTTATTAAGATGAATGAATCTCATCCGTGTGACGCCTTCCTTCATTTTACTGCAGAACATTCCCCATGTGTGGGGGTACTCCGGTGGCTCACTCTGTAGAGCGTGTATCGTATTATTTCCGCGGTGGTGCAGGTTTGATTCTGACCCGCGCCCTTTGCTGCATGTCACCCTCTCTCTCCCTCCCCCGTCTATCTGTACTGTCGCTGTCGAATGAAGCAGAAATGCCAACAAAAATAATCTAATAGCAGCGTACTTTAGGCGCTCAGCTGTCACCTTGGGTAGCCTGACAGGATCTCCCTGGAGATCACCTTGAGGATGCAAGTTCACAGTCCCGGTGCAAACGTTTTGTTACCCTGACAAAACTGCTGCAGCATGACTCAGTTACACTGTCTGTCTGCTGAATAGGATGCAATGTACCCAGCAGAAAGTACAGTAATAAATCACAAAAGAAAAACAAGAGGAGAGAATGATGGGAACAGGGGAGTGGAGGTCGGCAACCTCAATGTTTTCAGAACAACATGCATTTAAATTCTCTGATATGATGAAGGATAGGGAGGCGTAAAATATGTCAGTGGGGTCTGCCTGTATCTAGCAGTGATATAAGATGAGTTTTAGTTTTTTGGGCAAAAGCACAACCCTGCATCTGTTCTTTAAGCCCAGTAGGATTGGAGACAGTAAATGTAATTGATTACAAGATCAAGTTGATTATTTAATGCTGCTCACAGTGGGGAATAAACGACAAGCAGATTATGGGTTGACTATTAATCTACTATGCTCAGCAATCACATTAACTCAGGAACTTCCAACGCTGATCTGGTTTGAAATCCTATTTTTTAGCCATGCTAGTGGCATGTCAGTAGGGATGGCAGAATTGTTTGGCCGATTTGTTGGTTCAGTCTAAAGTCTGACCAAGCCTTTAGATCAAAAGAGCTGAAAGCTGCATTGATCAATATTTTTTGATTAACAGTGGATCAAATAACTATGTGCAAGTTGAAAGGAGTCGCTCATAGTGATGAACCCACAGGGAAATGTTCCCCTAAGCTCTATGGAGCGTTTTAGTGTCTATCAGCTCACCCAGCTATATATATTATATGGATTTTTTTTAAGCTTATAGGTGGCTTTCACTCAACACACATGGGCGCTCCATTTTTAATTTCCAAAACAAACAAACAAACAGACAAACAAACAAACAAACAAACAAAAAGGCTAAAATGGCAGCTTGGGGGCCCCCGTTGGCTTCCGGGGCCCTATGTAACCGCATAGTCCGCATATAGCGAGAAATGGCCCTGCTCTTGTTGCTAAATATTATGTCAAAAAAATCTTTTTCGAATATTTTTTACATCAAAATCCCTCTTTTCTCTTCCTGTAAAACATTACAAAATGTTTGATGACTCATCTTGAACTACATACATATACATTTTCAATTATATGTGGGGCAACTACCTAACCCCGCCCATCATATAAAACCACACTTGACCATTCGTTCAAGCTTGTGGGTTAGCAGAGAGATATTATAGTAGTAGGTGTGTGTTTGGATCTCAGTTGGCAAAAAGTGTTTATATTTCCAAAGACCGTGGTTGAGGCCTTATTTAATTTAATTTAATTCATTTCTCCCTTGTCCTCCTCCTCCTGATCTAATAAGATGTTTGAGGGAGGTGTGGGTGAAGGCCAACAGCTCTGTGTCTTACTACAGCTCCATATCAAGCCGCCGTATGTGCTACAGTTATCCATGACCACTTTAGTCAGTTTCACTTAGTAATACGACATATTAAACAAGATAAAGATGCTCTAACTTCTGACAATGTGGAGCTAAGTGGATAAACTCCTTAGATTTGGGTAAGAACATGGTGTTTTCTGTGGCGCCACCATCAGGCCAAACTTTACACATCTTGTTCCACTAGTGGTAAGGACCTGAGAATAGCAAAATGTCTCCATTTTTCACCCAGTGATTTTGTTTTCTGGTGTGTAATGAGCATTAAAGCCTCACAGGGCCGCAAGTGTGGCTATAGACTTTTAGCATTTTAATGTGATGAAAACTGGCACGACAGAGCACTTTCATTAGCCAGTGTCTAAATTCTGTGTGCATACTCTACTAATTACAGGATTACAATGCCTGTTCCAGTCTGTCGTAGCAAAGATCATGGACTGCTGAAAAGAATATAACAAGACAGAGGCCTTAATCTAAGTGAATACAACTGAACAATACACACATCTGTTCATTGTATCTATAAATAACAAGAAGGTGTTCTTTTAAATAGCAATTAAAACATCACTGTACTATCTTCCAAACAACAAAGGCACCAACAGGCCTAATTATTCTGAATCGAGGTCAAGGAGTAGACAATATATCCTGCTGAAAAAAAAGTTGTCTTCGTTGTTTTTCCTTTGCCAAACTTGGGGCTTTTTTTTTCGTGTCTCTCTTTTTACCCACTGTCAGACACAGCTGACATTAGTATTCTGATACAGCCTCCTTCAAACAGTGTTCAGTGCCAGCCACTTAATTTGTCATTTATTGCTCCATGACAACTGAAGTAATTGAACCTCTTGCCCATGGACGAGATCTGCCAGCCTTGTGGCCGTTTTCTCTCATTGTGGGAGAGATGGAGCTACAGGACCTTGGTGCAAATAAGGGCACAGATCTCATTTTATGGGGCAATTAGATGGTTAGTATGTACCCAGGCAACCAGGGCCTCTGAGATGTTTACTGCATGCATCAGAACCCAAGTAAAGGGGTTAAAAAGAGGACAAAAGGAGGAAATTGGAGAGTATAAATAGGTATGAAAATGAAGGCACAATGACAGAGATGAAAACAGACCTTGCGATTCTTTTTCATTAAATCTTTTGTTGAGATAAGTGATTTTAGGAAATCATATAACAGACAATTGCAAACTAATTGCGTAGCTACAGGCTGGGGATAATTTGCGTGTTTATCTCAAACATCATGCACCTGGAAATGAAAGTGATTGTGTATCAGATAAAGATACGATGGGTGAAAGATGAATCTCTGATTTGTTGCTTCTGCAAAGAAGTGATCACCTTGGCCCATCCATTTGTTTCGTGTGTTTCGATTGTTCTCAAAAAAATAATGGCTGGATTGACATGATTGATTTTGGTGACCCCCGACCTTTCTTGCAGCGCTATCACTGAGGCAACCTGTACATATCCTTTCACCTATTACATTACACATAGTCCTTTGATCCAGTGATATAAAAACATACATTAGTGAAGCTTTAAAAATGTTACCATTTGAAAGAAATAAGAACAAACATTTGGAGACGTGGAGCCCTCTACACACTTCATCAGAACGGCAGAAAGTGGAGGATGGACAAAGCTGGATTTTTTGTTAATGTGACCCAGTGATGGGCTCCATTCAGAGCCAGTGCTGGAGTAACTAAATATAGCAATGAAACAATGACAACTGAAGGAGACACATTTGCTTAAAGAGGATTCCCAATACAATAACAACACACCCTGTAGTTTGGCCTCACTTAGCCTTTTCTCACAGATTTAAATGGGAAGGGCTCCTATAGGTTTCTGGTGAAATCAAACTGCCAAACTATCTAACTAACAGGGAAATATAGAAAGTATAACTTCTCCAGTTGGTAAGCTACAGCAGCCACGTACTGTTGTTGACCTATGCTTAAGGGACAATATACACAAACACGTTTCTTACAGCTATAGGTTACATACCATGGCATTCCTTTCTCCATATTGTTGTTATGATTTTCATCCCCCTTGGGCCAATCAGTATTATTTTAAATGCTGAAGTGCAACGGAGAAGTGCAGTTTCCCAGGGTTTGGATCAGTGGAGCAATCAGCACACGAGAGAACAAATAATTTACATCGCTTTAGGATGCATCATCAATGATGAGACGCATCCTCCCTTTAAGCCAACAAATAATCAGTTTTCCATCAAGTACTCAGGTCCCGTAATTTCCCCAGTTAACCATTACTGTCACATTCAATACTACGCTGTGTGGAAAATAAAGTTAGCCAGAATTTCACTTTCTTTTTCAAGCCAAAGGTTGACTTGATGGTGGTGCTAAGGGAAAGGTCATGGGGTCACCAAAATCAATTGGTGTCCTCCTGTGGGGAGCATGTGCGGCCATGAATAAGAAATGTGTGTTTATGTACTGTACTGGAACAAAATGTTGTAGCTCCCCAGTCAGTGTAATTTTTAAAATACCAGTCACGTAAGCCAGTCAGCGTGAGTCTGAAAGTAGTGTGTATCAAATTCTGAAAATTGGTATGTATAAGTGAATGAATAAATAGCAGAAAGGAATGGGTTATATAACTAGGTTGACTTGCATTGATAAGAAAAACGCAGAAAAATGCAAGGTAGTCTAAATTTAAAAAAAAAAAAAATTCTTATTTTAAGGAAAAATAATTCACAAACCTCAGAAACCTTCAGATTCTTGTGAAGGAGAATCGTTCTCAAAATTATTATATTGATGTTACAAATTTCTACACATGCTATTATTTTCACAATGTGCCATCATAATAAAGTAGGCCCCGTCTGTCATCAAGGACTCTGAGAAATCAGAGTATCTGACATCTTCAGAAACAATTCTAAAAACGTCAAGGCCCAATCCTGGCTCACGAGTCATCACGGGCTTTACTCATTTCATTGGCATGTATCTACATCCTTGATATCAATCACTTCAGAAAGACTAATTAGCCCTGTGGCCTTGGCACTCACCGAGCTACAGTATAATCAGCAAAGGTGAAAAGTACAAAAGATGTGAACTGACTCATCTTTTCTCAAGTCACACTTTATAAGATCAAAGTCTAAGGCTTGTCTCATGTCCACATAAAACCGCTTGTTCGATCAAGTCACAATAGGATTACAACAACAGAGCTGTGCAGCGATGCAGCTAATTGTATTTCTAGCTGCAATTTTCAGACCAAGCTAATTATCTGTGTTTGGGTTAATGATGAAACATTTCGGTGTCAACAGTGTATTTTTCCCACAGCAGTGCAGACACTGGGGCACAAGTTGGGACGTGTTATCATAGAAACATAAAAATAGTTTTTCTTTGCCTTGCTACTGGTGCGGGTCTAGGGATGATAATGTCAGTTGGTTGGTCTACCACTTTGGTTTAGACTGAAACATCTGAACAACTATAGATTGCCATCAAATTTTGAACATTCATGGTCCGCAGAGGATGAATCCTAATCACTTTGGTGATCCAACTAGCTCCATCATCAAGTCAAAATAAAATGTGTCAAATACTTTGGTTAATGACCAAATACCTGCAAAGCTAATGACATTCCCATGAGCCACAGCTGCATTTTGTGTTTAGTGCTAATTAACAAATGTTAGCATGCTAACACACTAAACTAAGATGGTGATCGAGGTAAATGTTACCTGCTAAACATTAGCATGTTAGCAGTTTTATTGTGAGCATGTTAGCATGCTGACATTAGCATTTAGTTCAAAGCACCGCTGGGGCTAGGCACAGCTTTACAGAGCTGCCAGCATGGCTGTAGACTGTCTTCTTTTCCAGTCTTTATTTCACTATAAGCCCTGCTAAAACTTACGTCAAACATAAAAGTCATGATTTCAATTCAAAATTGCCCATATAATGTAAAAGATGAGCTTAGCCTGTTTAAGGTCACATTTACAAATATGTGTTAATAGCCAATTAATTATCACTGGGAGGAAGTGAGAGTAGACAGCCATGTGTCTTTTTCAATACATTCAAAGTTGTTTCCTCGTTTGTGCTGTCTTTTCTTAGTTTTCTGTCAGCACGAGGACATAAACATGGGGGGTTTAGGCTATATCCTTAGATCCGGCCCCCTTCTGCACAGACCAACCAGTAGGAGTCACTATATCGACAAGGACAAGAGCTCTCACTTGCTCACAACAAGAAAGCACCGCCAGGAGTGTTTGGTGGCCACCCAGCTAAGAAAGACGTGCAGTGTTTTTTTTTTTTTAAAGAATACTGCCCTCTGCGTGTGTTAGTTCACTTTCATGGTTGGATGTGTGAAACAGTGTGGTTGACAACAGGAGGCGATGGACACAGTTAGTAGAGAGCTGCTTTCATCTTAGCCTTGTTGGATGGTGCAGACGTTTGCCTTCCATTGTACTGCATGCTTCATATTCTAATGATGCTCACAAAATAATTTATACTATCTTTATAATATAAATCCATTTTTTACATGGATTTCATAATGCATCAACCAAGGTTGTATTCAGTTTGTCCACATTATATTTATATTTGTCAAAAAAAATGTTTTAATCAGCAACTATACAGAAAAAGCATATTGCTCCCACTTTTCCCATTTCTCAACATGTAGATGCACTTAGCTTGGACAGCACTACCTGTCAACAATGACAGTTAACATCTGTTTTCATTGTGCTGCATTGTAAGTCTTATCCATTTCCAATGGCTGGAGCCATTCCCAGTGTGCATTGGGCGGCAGGCAGGAAAACACTGTGGACAGGCCTCCAGTCTACTGTACACTCACACACATACACACACAGACACAATCATACTCTCAGTCACACCTACAGTAGGAGCGATTTGGAGTCATCATTGCGCCTGGCTTGGTTTCAGTGATTGTGTGGGTGTGTTGTGTATCTATGATGACATTAATGTACGTTGTGTGTAGTGGGCAGTAATATCACTTAGGCATTTACACGTGTGTGTAGGCATGTGTGTTCTGAAAAGCTCATCACTGAAAACAAGAAGCACTATTTGTTAATAGCGTGACAGCTATTTACATAATGAGGTACACCACTTGTGATTTTACTGCTGTTAAACAGCTGCAAGTTAATGGTTAGAGAGAAAAGAGACAACAAAGTAAAGTACCAGCAATGTGATGTAGCTCCCTTTTTTGTTTTATTGCTACTGTTCTGATCTCGACTGATCAGACACTGAGTCAAACAGAGGTGTAATACCTACACAAACCCTAAATTGATGAATATAGCACTATACAGGAAATTAAGTTCCTGATGCCTCTATAACATTAAACAACATAACATTAAAACAACAATGAAATGTTAAAGTCTCCACGAAGCATTTATCTATAAATACATATAGCCTAGGTATGATTACACTTGTTGAAACTGTATTTCGAATTATAGATTCGATTGATTTCAACAAGTGGTGGGAAGGAGGGCTCTAACGGGATGCTCATGCAGCTCTGTGTCTGCTTTTGTAGATGAGTGAGTAGGCAGCTGTTAATACGGCAGACATAACAACCTGTTAAGCTGATATGAAATAGTAAAACAAGGGCTGTGTCCAAAATGACTCCCAAACTACTATGAAGTGCACTAAATTTACTGTCTGCCATTTTTATTGAATTCAGAGTGTAAAATGTAGTGATGATATAGTGCCCTCAAAAATCCTCACAATAGACCCAAAAAAGTTGTGTCCATGGCATGTACATTTATTTCTGCCACATTTAATACACAATGCAATGTGTTGCATTTAAAAGATGTAAAAATGACAGTTTTTTAAGACTACATCTGTCACTGAGGATCATCACAAAATGACGATGACTCATTAGTGTCCAAATCTCAGTTTACTACGTAGTAAACTACCAAGTGTCTACTACAGGGAATAATAAATGAGTGAACAGATAGAGAAGTAGTTGTGTCCCATCCTCTACTTAGGCCGTCACCAGACAAATGGCCAACATGACAAAGAGCACGGTTTATATGGACACCAAATTTATTACACCATGCTGATGTTATTATATGTACAATTCATCACAGGACTTAATTCATAATGAAGGTAAAATACATTATCAGTGCTTGAAAGATTTACAAAAAACAGTCATAGTTATCCCACAAAATATTTCCAAAATATATCTTAATTTTGAAAAATATATTCCTAAGAAAGAAAAGTAGAGCATAACAATAAATAATAACTGAGTGAACAAGGGAGTAATTTCGGACACTGCCAATATTTGTGTCTGCCTCCTAGTGGTCAAAAATTGCTTCATGCAGCTTTAAGGCGAGTTTTGGAGTATAAAAATACAAACTACAGTCTCAGCAAAATGAAATGTGTTTTTGTGTCCTACTTGAAAAAAATCCCTATTTGCTACTGATTCACTTATATCTATATAGATACACACACTGATTCCAATAGCATCAATACCAACAGTGAGTGTGGCTTAAAAATATAAAGTCTTAGAATCTTTCTTGTTCCTCTTGAAGTGTAAGATGTGGTGATGTTAAGGCAACGAGAAGGGCTTGGTTAAGTTAAAAATCATGAGTCAAATTGAGTCAGCTCTGGCGTAAAGAAATAGCTGAGATGCAAAGCAAAGCTCCAGAGTCACTGGTTGATCTTTGTTCTGGCCCTCAGCTATGAACGCCTAAAACGTCGTTAAACTTTTAGACGGCAAACTTTGCAGCACAGCGTGAGAAGTTCAATGGTCTGAACAGAGTCCACTCTACTGCTGCTGCTCCACCGTGATGAGAGGGCCGGCTGAGGTTTTTTCAGGAACCTGATAACCTGCACCATTGATTCTGTAAATAGAGCCCATGGTCGTTGGCTTCCACATAAGCACTGATTAATGGAGGTAATTTTGAGATGTCAGCAAGTTCAACTTCTCAGTCATACCATTATAGTGAGAGTTTTTTCTTGTCCTTGTAATTCAGGACATAATTAAGTCCCGTAAATTATGCACAATTAGAATTATTACTACTAAATGAATTCCACCGTAAAGTGGCCCTTATACTTATTGTAATCTTACTGGAGCTTTCATAACTGACTGGGAGAAGCCTTTCTGTGAGTGTAACCAGTAGTAATAGAAATACACTGTTAACCAAGAGAGAAATTCATGGGACTGAAAAATCTCTCCATTCAGCATCTTTCAAGTACATTAACAGGAACATGATGGGGTGTCAGCGAGCCCGTTTGCCAACACACAAGCTTTAGGGGCTGATTTAGGGCCCTTGTCATGGGTTTCCAGTATCTGTTGTGGTAATTGTCACTGAATTGGAAAAAGCCACCGCCAGCCGCCTGACTCTTAAATTGCTGACAAACAGTACATGATGAAGGATTTATTCATAATTTCCACAATGAAAGAAAAAAAAAAAAGCTTTCCTCACTTTGCTGTTGGATGTAACTGCCACACATGTTGGCTTCACACAACTATTTGGTAATGAATGTTAGAGTCAGTGTGTGTGTGGGTGCGGGTGGGTGTGTGTGAGTAAGCTGTAAGGGAGCTGTAAGTCAAGCCATGCATGACTCCAGCAGTATGTGTGAACGTGCATCTCTCCGACTTGTGGGTTGACATGATGCAGATTGAACTAAATGCTGCTCCTCATGACAATTCATATTGGCAGCCTTGTTTTCTGCTCACTTGAGACATCTGAATGCGTGAAGCCGCTTTCTCAACTATTTCAAGTGTGTTGTGGCACCGAAATGTCAAGTTAGAGCAAAAAGACATATTTTACAAAGTGTACTGCTGTAACAGAATGTGGTTGGAAAAACATTACCACTAAAAATGCATTGTGGGCAATAAAATGCTCTGCAGGGGAAAGTAGCTCCCATCATTGATTCTACAATATCTTTAGGATGACATTACATTCTGAATTAAGCTGATTTAATACAGAGGACGACATTAGCATTCAAATGTGTTTTCAATTTAGTTTGATTTGCTTTGACAGTAGGCTATACCACAAAATCAGGTTCGGGTCAAAAGAAGAACAAAAACTAGAGAAATAAAGACTGAAAATCCACTGCATTTGAGAACAGTATCTGTACAATACGGTTAAACTCTTACACAAAAAAACTAAAAACAGTCTGATGGGTGGGTGGAAAAAAAGGAGAAAAAACTACCTCTGGAGCAACAGATGCACATGACCTCTGAGTTCTGCCACCGCCGCAAGCTCACACCTCTGTGCTCTATGGAAATGGGGGATTGACTGAGATCCAAGAGTCACCAAAAACAGGGAGGTTTCAGTAATGTCAAACATGCATGGGCTGCGAGATCAATACAAAGTCCTGATCTCCAATTGATGAAATGCCTCTCCTCCTGGCTCCAGGGATAATCTCACCCACTGATTTATCTGTGCAAGGAATGCTCTGCAGAACATGCGGTATCCCTGCACTTCAGTCTGTGTTTTTGTTTCGTTAACTCAGAATTAGATCAAATTAAACCAAAAATTCACATACAGTATGAGTGGGAGACCATCCGAGAAAAACAGATGCATCAATCATTTGTTAAAATGCCTAAAATCAACCCGTGTTTACTTTTACCTGACTCCTCTAGCTACTGTGTGACTTTTTTTTAAACCATGACCACCCTAACCATTTTACAAATGAAGCAAGAGCTTTAAACATGAAGTTATACAGACTGACAGACTAATTAATTGATTGGACAGTATGGTTCTGATATGGTTCTGTCCATTACATCATTTTGATGGGAAGGAGAAAATGGATGCTGATGATTTCACCTCATATCCAAGTTAACCCATTACACGGGCTCTCAATATTGTCAATATAATCTTGCCCATCCACCAACATTAAAACCAAAATAGATTTTTTTATCTCAGTATGTCATTCCCAAGTTAATGTGATTGCAGAGTATAATGGCAGCAGAAAAATGAGCTCATCTCCAACAAAACTGGCAAATTCTGCTGCTCTCTTGTGGCTTTATTTCACGAGTTCCTTGTCATGTAATGTTATGAAAAGCATCAAACTTGAAAATTCTGCTGGCAGCAGCTTTCTGTCTTGATTCTGTCTGTTTGTCTGTTTGTCAGGTTACCTGGTTTGTTGGCCTGTTTATTTTTTCATTGACTGAGGAAACATGGCTGGAAGAGGATGTTGGTGAAAAAAACATGGCACTAAAACATGGAGGTAGCTCAGTCAGAGCACAACAGGATGATCTGCCTCACATACTGTATTGTGTAGATGGTGTTGCTTTTTCTTTTCTCTGAATGACCAAATTTACCATTATTCTGCCCCACATGGTATGAAATTTTAGGTTTAATATTTGCCTGATGCCTGCTCATTCAAATCTGGAAAGCATTTCAAATTTTGATTGCTGAAGGCCCCGCTGATCAGAGTGTACTGCATGCCTTTCAGAGAGGGCAAGTAAAAATATTCTGCTGGAACAAAGGGTTGACCCATTTGTTTGATTTGAAAAGGATACATTGGCACTCGGAGGGAAAATGGAGAGATGAATCCCTCCTCTCCTACTACCTGTACACAATACATGTCACAACAAATTACACGGCACCAAATATTCAATGAGATACGGATATCCGTGGTACACAGAGGATGAATTCTTCTGACTTTGGTGATCCTCCTCACTTTCCATCTAATGCCTACCAGCAGACCAAAGTTTTCACTCATCCAGTGAAATATCTCAACATCTACAAAACGGATTGTCTCACAATGTTGTACAGACATTCATGGTTCCCGGAGGATGAATCCTAATAACTTTGGTGATCCCCTGACTTTTCCTCCAGCACCACCATGAGGTTGAGTTTTTTATTTTTGAAGTGAAATCTCTCATCAACTGTTTGATGTATTGACATGAAATTTGGTACAGACATTCCTGTTCCCCAGATGGTGTATCCCAATGACTTAGGTGATCAGTTAACGTTTCATTTATCAGGTGAAAACTTTTATTTGTTCAATACTTTGGTTTAAGACTACTTCCAAAATGACATTCCTATTAGTCTCAGCTGTACTTTGTGTTCGGTGTTAATTAGCTAAACTTAGCATGCTAACGAGCTGAGCTAACACTTGGAACATGGTATACATTATACCGGCTAAACATCCGCATGTTAGCATTGTCATTAGTCAAGTTTCCATCCAAATATAGTACGAATTTGAACTGAAAATCCAGAAAATCAGCCAAAGAAATCCTAATTAATACCTGACTCCAGCCACTACTGTTCATGTGAACATTAGGAGAGCTGGGCACATCGAGATGAGCAGTCGGTGGAGCTAATTCTCCAGTCAGATGCCATTAAACTATTGCAGAAGAAGGGAAGGCAATAAGATAATGTAAATGATCGAAAACCATGTGGGAAAGGTGAAATAAAAATGGCATTTATGTTTCATGTATTAATTTGAGGAAGCTTACAGTCTCCTCATTGCTGCGAACAGATCTGATGTTTTTGTCTGCTGTCATTTTTCGTCTCTTTAGTGGAGCAGAAGCTTCAGCGACGTCACATGATTCATGTACATCATGATTTTTTTGCTAGCGCTTTGTTGCTTTTATTGATACACCAACTTTTCCCCCTCAGCCAAGCATAAAAACATTTCTTGTAATCTTTGACTTTGACAATGTACTTATTGTTTATGTTAACATGCTGACATTAGCATTTAGCTCAAAGCACCGCTTTGCCTAAGTCAGTCTCACACAAGACTCTTGTTTAACCGTTTCTCGTCTTGTTGAAAGTATCGGTTTTTGTGTCAGCAGTGCCTATATATACCACACAAAAGTAAGAACTCTGCCAAATAGTAGGTAACAGAAATGTGCCAGGCTATGCTTATTTTGGTGAAATCTCCCCCCACACATGCAGCTGCCTGACAGGCATTTCACAATCACCCAAAAGGAGGAGAAGTTGGCAGAGATCCTGCATCATTCTCAGTTTGTGCTGACTGACTCACCATTTTGTCCCATCAGACAAACTGAGACGGTGTAGCTACATGATGAAGGGGTTTTAGTTCCTAGAGAAACACTATTCTTGAGGTAGACTTCAACATTACATCAAAATCCTTCCCAGAGGAAAAGGATAAAAGAAACGGTCCTGCCTATGCAGAGGAGGGTGGAGATACAAATTGCAGTCCACCAACTTACTAGGACATGTGGTAATGTGCCAAGTCAACACTTCATCCTCTTTTAAGTAACACTTTCAACTTCTTTTGCAGTGAATGAAAGTGGCACTGTAGGCAGAACTACAGCATCTCAGTCAGATTAACTTAATAACCCTAATTAAATGAATCATAATAAAATGAAGAGCTAAATAGGCAGTAACTGCTTCAAGCTGAGTTGAAAAATTAACGTGGCTGCTGTGACCATAGAACAGCACAAAATGTTATGTCTAAAATTTTCATGTTATATTATTCATTCTGTCTGCAGCACCCGACTTTTCATAAAGTGCTAGATACGCTGTCAAATCCCATCATAGCAGAAGTGTCACTGATTGAGTGAACAGACGCTTAAAGTGAGGGAATCCAGGGCATATGATTACTGATTGATAGATATGCCATAATAATAGGACACTCGATACGGGATTCAGAGTTTTGGGAAGTTATTAGAAATGTACAGATTTCTGCAAACACTTTTTTTTAAGGGAAACATTCCTCCGGACTCCCCGAGAATTCAAACAGTTCTTTTGTTCCTTGGCCCTAACTCAGACTGAAGACTTAATGGAAAAATCCACCCTTGGATACACTCACACTGTTATGTATCATCAATCTGTGAGGCTCAGTGTATGCCAGGAGTGATTTAGCATTGAGGTGACATAAATTATTTTTTGGGTACCCAACTTCCCTCAGCTCGCCACATCTGCTGCAACTTCAGGTAGTGATTTCCTGCTTTCCCCTGAACGCCTTTCGACAACTGCCAGAAAGTGAGGGTGAGCTTGTTGCATTCGGCTATATGTGCTGGCAGACAGAGTATAGCAAACGGTGGTAGCATATATTGAGAGTCAAAAAAGTCACACCCCTCACTCAAACCACAGCATATCATGTGGCTGCATTGCATTGTGGTCTGTTGAGGCTGCTGTCAGCAGAGAAATTGGTTTCTGTGCCTCTTCTATAATGCATTTCTCTTTTATGACGGATTGTTGAATGCCAGTGTAAAATTGTGAGCGAATCTTTCAGAGTGTCTGACACCAAAACTAGATGTTCACCCCTGAAGTTATAGCCAACTGGAAATGTTGCAGTGGATGAGACATTACATCTTCAAACAACAAAATCAGTCCAGAAAAGCAAGGCGCATCCCCCAATAGCAGAACAGTAAAATTGCTTTGTAACGTACTTTGAGGCATTTGTATTAATTGCTTAGATAAGACTGAAAAATAATGGAGACTTTAGAAGACTGACCTCCCAAGAAAAACAACAGCATCAGTTGTTTCAGCAAATGCCCAACAAGGACATGTGTTTCAAGCAAGTGACACAGCCCTCCAGTGACTGTAGGAACCGACTGTTGTCCGTAAGAAGCAAAGGAGGAAACAGTGTGACATTGTTATGGAGGGTGTCTTGGTTGTCTTGTTTCCTACCGACAGTCAATGTTGGTTTCTTTTAACAATTTCCATGATTGTTCCCTAACCGTGATCAAGTGATCAATTACTGTAACCATGATGCCAAAGGTCATTTTTAACTTTTACGAAAGTAGTAATTTTAACCTAAACCACAATGTTTCCCTAACCTTAACCAAGTACCTTAACTATGTAAGATCAGAAAACGGTTTCATTGTAGCATTTTTACAGTAATTTGTAACGGTTTGAAAGGCACTGACGCTGGAGGGCAGTTACTTGGAGGTCTTGGTTTTTTTAACCATGCTAGCGACATGACTCTATGGGTGGCATTGTCGGTCTGTCGGTCGGTCGCTTCACCATTTTGGTCTATTTGGACTATTGGATGGACTGCCATAAAATTGTGTACAGACATTCAGGTTCCCCAGAAGATGAATCCTAATAATGTTGGTGATCATCTGACTTTTCCTCTAGCGCCACCATCAGGTCATAATTTCAATTTGCCCAAGTCTTTGGTTTATGAAAAAATACTTTTAAATTAATGACATTCACGTCAGTCTCAGCTGTACTTTGTGTTCAGTGCTAATTAGGAAATGTTAGCATGTTAAACTAACTGTTAACAAGCTAAACTAAGATGATGAACATAGTAAACAAACCTGCTAAACATCAGCATTGTCATTGTGAGTGTGTTAGCATCACAGGGCTGCTAAAATGGCTGTAGACTCTTAGCCTTGTTTTGTTGTTGTTGCTCAACAATTGTTTTCAGCAATGCATCCAGTTGATTATTGACATCAGCTGTTTACACTGACATGAATGTGAGATTTTCACTATGAGAAAGGGCTTCCATCAGAAACATACTTCTAATGAACCCAAAATTGGTTTTAGCAGATCCACCATTGCATGAACAAAATGGCCTTGAACACAAAAGAGAAGAGAAGTTTAATATCACATTAAATATTCATAATGGTTTATGTGTGGCTGCAGGAGGGGAGGACCACTGGAGATTGTGCGATGAGAAAGGATGAATTAGTTTGATTTATCTCTGTGGTCTTTTTCATTTCTACCCAAATTAGTTTGGGTAAAAATCGGTCTTCTAATTCCTTTTCATAATTTCCAGCTCTTTATTAAGTTTTATTTTACAGTAATAGTCCTAACATGTTCCGACTCACCTGATTTGTTTATAACAGACAAGTTGATTTGATCTTGGGCTTAAGTGAAGGACTAGGTCATTGTGTAATATCAAGTGCATATCGGAGTTAATGATGTTGTCAATCAATGCTGACCTCAATTTAAAATGGAGGTTTGGAGGTCAACAAAGCAATGACTTTCATTTCTTTTTCCTCAGCAGCAAAATGTTTTCTCAGTGATCTACCTGCAACTATCACTCGTCTGGCTTTAGGCTCCTGTGAGAGTCTATAATGATCAGTCAGAGACACAAACAGCAGTTCATCGAATATGTTCTGTAAATAAGTACATCTAACCCAGAGTGAAATTCAATATTGTCTGTGTTGAAGCGTGGAGGAAGAACATCATGTTTTCCGCCTGTGTCAGATTAAGCTATTAGAAGGCTGGCGCATGTGCTATTAGTACATCATAATGTGAATAATACAATCATGAAAACATCAATTGGATGAAAGAGGAGATGCTAAGATTAATCATTATGAAACAACAGAATTGCCGTATTCATTTTAACATGCCATGTTAGATTACAGGCTATTATTGCACAGATCTGGCGTTGCCTCTCCCTGCTGCGAAGTTTGTTAAATGTATTCCACCTCCTCACCAGAGCAGACATCACACCTCTAAGAGGAACATCTGTCAAAAGACAGAATCATACATATTGCAGTGTATGTTTATTTGGGGGAGATCTCACCCCATGCACATAGCAGCCTGAGAGGTACTTAACACCAAAGATAGGTCTGAGGTCTGATTATGTGCGTTTGTGCCTAATGAATCCCACTGCAATGTTACTACTCAGCATGAAATCACAGCCTTGACTAAAATGAAAGGGAGATTCAGCTATGTGTGTTTTGATGCTTAAAGTCTGTCTTTGGCATATTTAGAGGCTGGATTTTGTTAGTATAGAGTCAGTCAAGTAAAGATACTTTTACTACTAAGTGTATTTCCCGAAATGTCTAAACTATTCCTTTTAACAGCTAAAATTTGAATTACAACATTAAGACTGTCTGTCCTGAGCAATTAATTTGGATTGTCTACAGAAAGAAAGTGAATTTGAAACTTGCATTAGAAAAAAAAAGTTGCATGGCTTATCCTCCAACAGGTCCCCAGTGTTAAAGCACCTAACAAAGCCACTGTGATGTGCTTGATCATACACAAAAATCTATTACAGTAATTTTTTTATTCCACTTGCAAAGTGATAAGTGGCACATGACACTAAAACATGATGCTGTGTAACAGCCATTACAGCCAGTTCACTTCAAAGGCTGTTTCTTCCTGCATTTTGCTGCAGTTGAGTTTGAATCAAGTTGACCAAAAGCCCATTTTTCACAAAATCATCAGGTATGATAAAAGCTAAGTAGTCTACTTCTGCGGGCCCATGGATCATTGCCATCCAGTCTTGCAGTTACAGTAATTTTCAGTTCCACCAAACAAGAAGATGACCAAGCAAGAAGAGAATTAATGGCAAAAGATACAGCTCTTTTATGGAATAACTAAAAACACAAAAGATGTCATTTGTCAAACAGTGTTTTATGTTACTTTTCATCACACTATGTTGGGTTGTGTTGTCATAAATGTGTTACACCAATGAGTGCTGACTCGCAGCATACGTACAAACTGATGTGTTCAAAAATGACACATCCTGCTTTAGAGGATATTCTACTCATGTGGCTAACCTTTATTTGGCAAATGAACAACAAATATTGAAAACTGTCAAACTCCCTTCACATGATGGAAGCCTGCCTTCTGTGCATTTACGCACAGATAAAGTGCAAGCTGCCTTATTGGCAAGCCGAGGCAGTATATTTTGATCGCTCATCATCTTTGTTTCTTATTCTTGACATTTTAAAGACAGGGCTCATATTCTACTGCCTACAAATTAAACAAATGTTTGTCGAATAAATTGTACCCACAGCAGCAGGATTTGTCCTCGGCAAACACTGATTACATCCATAGGAGCCATTAGTTTTTAATATAACCAGGAGGGGGACATGGGGTGCCACATTTCTGAGTGCAAATTCAGGGAAAAATGAAAACAACTTAATGCATGATTACAGCTTGTGCTGGCCTAAATTGTTACTTTAAAAACTAGGTTGCTCATCAGAGTGTTAACATTACAATGCTTCTGACCCTGTCAGCTTGAAAAATTAGTTACGTTGAAAATTGTAATTATTTTTGGTCTAGTCTTACAGGCAGCATTTGTATCAATCAGTTAGATGCACCAGCAGTGGCACACCTTCCTCTCCCCTAACTTCATCTGCCCTCTCACAGCCAACTTTAATTATCTGTGAGCAGGATCTCCTCACCTTATTAATGCGTGCAAATTCTCCTCAAGTACAAGAATTGCCTTTGGCTGAGATGGTGGGATTTTCTCCTTAATATTTTCTGAACTAACTTTGCAGGGGGATGATCTGTGGGTGGATGGCAACCACTGCAGCTGCTCCTCTGTGAGCATAGAAGTGGATGGCATACAAGGGAAAAAGTGGCTTTTTTAATTATATGCCACGGGAAGACCATGGAACAGCACAGTTCAAAGTGTTCATCAAAATTCACACTCGCCGAGTTCAGTTTGCAGTGTCGAAGCCAACCTGCTGAGCTGTGCTGGAGGAAATCTATAGAAACAAATTTACTCCAAGTCTGCTGGTCTGGCCATGTGCAGAAGATAACAGGCTTCAATTACAAAGCTCTTTCTCCTAATTGAAAATACAGTTAATAGCTTAAGTGCTTGCTATCTGGGATAACTAAAATACTGTGCAGGGGGCTCACTGGGTTGGGGCATTTGCAATATGCTTCTGACTGGGTTTGAACCTTAAAGCAGCCTTTTTCGGACACAAAACCTCTCTCTTGACATTCTCCACTGTGTGCCATTCAATAAAACTGAGAAGCCTTCTCATATGTCAGGAAGGTTGTGCTGCATTGCCTGTATTTAGATGCAGATAGCCCTAGACACAATCACTGCACATCATGGGCTTCTTGTACTACAACCTACACTAAATTTTGACACAAGTAGCTGATAAACACGATACTGTATTAGATCAAATAAAGCAGCTGTTTGAAACAGTTTGAAAGTATAAATGCACCACTCGAACAAATCTGGTAGTAGTTTCGGAAGTCCCCTGCTGTGCTATGTGTTCTTACTTTGCATTGCAGTGTTTGGCACAAAATGTGACAAACACACACACAGAAAAAAAATCCCATTACATTTTTAACTACTCAGGCTGCTCCCTTGAGCTGTAGAGGGCAAGGAATAACAAAGCTGAGGGAAGTCTCGGCTCCTTACCTCTGATGGGCTATTAGTTATTCTAGCTAGCAGAAGCCCCATTAGGTCTGCCATTTAATGCTCCCATGCCACATTCTCACATGAAAGCTACAAGATTGATAAGCCGACCATCTCACCTCAAGCTTCCCTTGTGTTTGAGAAATGCTCTGCCACAGATAATCTGACAAAGAGCTGATTTAGCTACCTGTGTACCTCGTAGTGTGTGACATTACTGAAAACAATGAAACATATTTGTGCTAGCCTCTCCAGTGACTTCAGTAAAGGACACAACAAGAATGTGAGTGGTGCTACAGTACAGTCCACTGACTTAAAACATATTACAAAATGATTTATAGAGTCCACGTGGAATATACAAAATGAGCTGTGTGGCACTGTGAGATAAAACTTCATCTCTGAGCGGCACTGACAGATACAATGGAGAAGAAAGATGTCTCCTGTACTCCACAGCATGTCTGGTTCGACTGACAATAGGTGCAGCTAAGATTCTAGTGACACAACATCTTTCCCAACACAACATGTCCTGTTAATCACACTTAACCATACTTCCAAATAATAAAAAGCTGCTGAACAAAAGAAGACAGATGCATAGCATTAGGGGGGGGGGGGAGAGTACACAGGCAAAAAAGTGCCTAATTAAGCATGAGCAAATTGATTAGTCTTTCTGTCAAGGCGTTCTGTCTCAATCCCTCGGTGCCGTACAGTGGTTCAGAGTCAGTCATGTGAAAGAGTCCAGCTTTAGGATGAGAATTTCAATTGGAACTCTTTGGACAAAAGGTTCAGCTTGTGCAGCTGAATAGTTTCTTTATATTTCTGACATAACAAAAATAGCATAATACAGTTTGTTACTGCAGTAGTACACAAAAGCCAGACAGAAATCGAGCCCAAATGCATAATTTATCTTTTATATGGCTTCAGGCCTTTATAGTGTTCCCCAGCCTGTGGTGACAGTTTGAACTTTGTGAATTAAACTAATGAATAAAATCTTAGTTACATTATAGCTAGAGGCACAAAAGGAGAATGGGAAATTTGATCAGCTGGCATGATTGCAAAAAGTTACATATTAAATACAGCAAAAAAAACAAATATCAAAACTCACATGACTGGTGTATTTGCTACTGCAGCTGTTGTAGCAAACACACAGGATAGGAGAGGACCACCTGCACAGTGACTTGATTTAATACATTTTTGTCGTTCCATTCTGGACAGCAAGCCAATTTTGTGAATAAATAACAGACTGGCTGATAATACATAGATTCATCAATGAGCTCTTTTATGTCAGGGATGAAATATGAACCTACTTTGAGTATATTGACTGCATGTAAGTTATCCAGGGAGAGGAGCTGCCACTGCAGTTTCAGCTAATGGGAATCATATTTTAGCAATAAAATTGCATGATTCAGGACAACAGCTGGGTAATCATATGGAACTGAACAAACCCAGCATATTGCAAAACAAGTCACCGTGCACGGACCTTTACTTCCTTATCCCAAAACAGACAAGAGCAGAGGAGAAAAAAAAGCATTTTTCTCCGCAGGTTTTTAGAAAATTTACCTCTCATGCCTCGCAGTGGAAATGGATTTTTGGAGGGCAACGGTCATACCTCGCATTCCCTGGAGCCTGAGATGGTGTATGTGTAAGGTCCTGTCCCATTAACCAGCACATCCATAGTCTCTGAGTGCGAAGGCTTGTAGTCCACATAGTACTCTTGCAGTGGTGAATTAAGGGAGCGCTCTGTCTCCCGTGCCTTTTTCTGGCGCTTTTTAACCGCCGAACGCTGCTGAAGCTGTTTGATACTGCTGGGATAGCGCTTCCATGAGACATAGATAACCAGTAGAATTATAGCCACAGATAAGAGGAGGGCCACGCTACCAGCTATGATCTTGTGGAAGGACACATACTCGGTGTCTGGCAAAGGGATGGTGGGGGAGGCCTCGGAAGGAGTAGGGGAGGCTGTTCTGTTCCAGATCAGCTTCTTATCCACCACAGACTGTGTGGGAAGAGGCAGCCGCTCGGGCTGAAATGCAGAAGTGAGGGGTGATGTCGTTGAGGGGATGGGGGTCGGTGTTGCTGTACAGATGTTATAAGTCTCCACCACATCTGTCACTTTCTCTCCTTGTGCCTCCTTAGGGCCGGCACAAATCATAGTGGACTCCTTGTTACCCTTAAAGGCCTTGAGCCAGGCCACCAGGGGACATATGTTGGGGTTACAGTACCACAAATTACCAGCCAGACTGATGGTGGTGAGGGAGATCCAAGCCTCCGCTGTCTGCTGAGACACATTGCTGAGTTTGTTGGAGTCCAGGTTAAGAGTCTGCAGATTAGGGAGGCATTGAAAGGTACTCGGGTCCAATACTTGGAGCTCATTTCCTGAGAGGTCCAGCTTTTGCAAGGAAGTCCACATCCACGGCAGGCCCTGGGTTAGCAGTTTGATACGGTTCCACTGCAAATAGAGCGCCCTCAGGTTAGTGAGGCGGGGGAAATGAGCAAAGTTGATCTTTGAGAACTGGTTGTGCTCCAGATGAAGCTCGATGAGCTTAAGGAGTCCTGCAAAGGCATTACGCGTGAGGCTCCGTAGTCTGTTGTAGCCAATATCAAGAAACTCCAGGTTGCGACAGTCAAGGAAAACTCGCATCGGGACAGTTTTTAATGAGTTTGACCTCAAGTGTAAACTGAGCAGTTTCCGTAGACCCAGGAACTGATTAGGCTGGAGAACCTGCAGTTTATTGTAGGAAAGGTCAAGATTACGTAAATTCGGGACGTCGTGAAAAGTATTGTTTTTTAGCTGTGTGATCTTATTGGAGCTCAGAATCAGTTCTTTGAGCCGCCGTATCCCGTGGAAAGCCTGGCCATCCACAGCATTGATATAATTGTGGTCGAGGTAGAGCCAAACCAGTTGACTCAGGCCTGCAAACTGGTGGGTTCTGAGGTTCGCCAGGCTGTTGTAACGCAGAGAGAGGCCCTGTGTGCCTACAGATACATTGCTTGGCACGTCACGGAAGGCATTGGATTCGCAGTATATTATTTTCCCATCACATCTACAGCTCTGGGGGCAGGGACGCTCACGGATGCCGCTTGGAACAGCAAGCAGCCAGGCAGGCACCACCACTGTGAATACAAGCCATCTGAAAAGCACGAGAAGTCCTGCAGACACACAGAAAAGTGATATATTTAAGAGCATAAAACATGAACAAATCAGGACCAATATACATAGACCAGAACAGAATAAAACGGAATAAAATAGAATAGAAATGAAATCGAATCAGGGAACCAATCATTATAACCCACACTGTGTTCTGAGACATTTGTTAACAGAGAGGGTTATTTGCAGCCTACTTCATTTGCATCCCTGTGTTCATGGAAAATCTACACACACACACACACACACACACACACACACACACACACACACACACACACTTGCATTCATTATCACAGTCAAAGTCATGTTCTTGAGACATTGGAAAGAGATTGATAACCACATGCATCAGGCATAATCCCTCAAATAGTTGTTGAGAGAAAAACCTCCTTCAGACCCCCCAGCCTGCAGTCATCATTCATAAACCGCAGGGGGGCACAGACGCCAGCAACATTAGCTATAAGTGAATTGTAATTAGGCAAACGACTAAAGACTTTGCGCAGAAATGCAGACCATGAGTACCTTGCGGAACAGTGTAGCCTACATACCCATATTTGCGCGGTGTCTGCTCCTCCTCATGTTTAGAGCTCTCTGTTGCATGCGTCCCAGGTCCACATGTTAGACTCACTCGGCGTTTTGTCCAAATAGTTGGACACGCACCCAGAACGCCTGTCTTCACGGAAAATATACGCACTTTGAGCCGCAGCCAGACCCGCTGTGCGCACGGCCGCGCACCTGTCGGAGATGTGTCTGTAGTTTCTCACGTTACCGCACAACATCAGCTTGATAATGCATATTTCAGACTGCTACCTCACAAAGCCCTTGGATGGGCGCACTCAAGCTTTCAGCCTCGTGAGAATGACACTGTTTTGCGCGTGTTTTGAGTGGCTAAAAATACATTTTAAACACCGAGTCGCCAATTGTTCAATCTAGGTTAAGTGGCAGAAAAGACACAGAAAACCGACCAAGTGAAGAAATTTGAGAGGAAAAAACTGTGGTTCAAACCCGACAAGTTGGATGTATCCTGATTCAGACGTGGACAGCGGAGGGAAAAGGCGCAGTCTGCTGTGGATTAGACCCGTTGACCGTGGCATCAAGAATAAATCAGTTGTATAGCAACAGGAACGATGTTGGTGTAGGATTATACTGAGCTCGCTGGTGCTCGTTTCAGGAGTTGAGATGCCCTCTCCTGGTGGCTGAGTGACTCTCCGCAGCCCACACCAAAGTAGACTTCATTGTCTTCATGAACAGAGCCTGCATATCAATTAAAGCAGTGGAATGGGAAGTCTGTTTGCTCTGCATTTAGATGTTTGTGAGGATGTACTGCCTGTCAAACGCTTCTGAAAAGCCTGTATTTCATCATTTTAAATCTCTGGCAACGTCATTGCAGGTTTAAATACAAACACAGTAGAAACTGCTTAGGAGCTGAGAAATGTTTGTAACTTTCATGACCTAAATTTTGATTGCAGGCACACATGACTGTAAGTGGTGGTCCAGCTGATATTTCTTTCATTTTTATACTATTGGGTACAGTTTAATCTATAAGAATGCATCATTTTTATTAGTTCATTATATGTTTTGTACAAGCTTAATCTGCAAATAACTGACAAATACATGTGGATCACTAAAAAGTACAAGGACACGTAGGCTAGTGGAACAGAAGAATTGCAGCATAAAATGGAAATACTCAAGTAAAGTACAAGAACCTCAAAAGTGAATTTAATTACATTACTTGAGTGAGTGTACTTCTACGTATGCATTCATTTCCTGTTGTGGTGCCACCTGCACATAGTTGAATGCATCCATTGCTATTTTATGTCATACATGTACCTGACACTGTAGCAGCAGTATAGCATCCGCTGTTTTTGATTACATGTCCTGTCTGCTAAGTCGCAGTGTCAGCAGGAGTTGTAATTACTAGTGCCCCCCACTAACTTCAGAAGCCCCCCCAGTGGTTTTCCTCTGGATATGGGCCTGTATCTGAGCAACTATTGGCAAGCTCCCAGGTATTAATATGATTCTCAACAAGTGCTTCATAGGCAGGTATGCCTGTAATGAAAAGGTTACAATAAAAGAGTCAAACATTTCTTAATCTACATATTGCTCTTGTTCTGAGTTAAGGTATTTACAATAGGCACATTGTTTGAAATTTAACCCGAAATACTAATACTGCTGTTTTCATAAACCTTTGACTGGTAGTGTAGGTTAAGCAAACAGAAGAAAAACAACAGATGGGTTGCAAAGCGTGTATATTTTTATCTAATTTATTTGGTTTTAAGTGTATTTTTTTCATTTATGCCAAGAAAAAAAGTTAAGACAGCTCAGTGGGTTTTTTTTTTACCACTAATTGTTGCGTATTGACACTGAAATGCATCATGTGTAAACAAAGGGCGGTCTCAAGGCCTCATAATGGGACTTTGAGTCATGGGTCAAAGTCATCACTCCTGATGGGTCCCTCTGCCCCTGTACTTAATGAGTAGCGTAATTACCGGTGATGGACATTAATGAACATTTGACCTCAAATCACAGATAGTTTGTGATAAAGAAACCGGTGGAAACAAAAATAAAACTGATGCATCCAGCACTTCAGCAGCAGTCACTGATTTAATTTCCATTGTTAGATCAATCAGCTAACTGGAGTTGAAGGACAGGGCAGGGACCTACACACACACACACACACACACACACACACACACACACACCAATGTGGCTGGAAGAATGGCAAATACAGAACCCAATACACTGTGCACAGCTTTGAACGCAGCATATCCTTCAGTCAGTGTAGGTAGGCTACTACTTCACACTCGCATAGATATGGTCTGATGATTCTTCCAAACCAAGCATGGATGACATGAACGGAGTTTAATTCATTCGTTTGTTAGCCTCAAGTGTGACTAAATATGGTACACAAGATTAAAATAGAAGAGAAATACAAAATACATTGATTAGACTAAAACTAAGACATGTCACAGAGCATATGTATAGTGGCATGTTTGGTGCAACAGATTTTCAAAATGGACAATAAATGAGGATTATTACTTATCTATGGTAGGATTCGTGATAAGTACATATATTTCTTTTATACAACAAACAGTTTGTCAAAATATTACTGTAAGAGTCCTGCCCCAGTTTTGCTGTGCCCAGTTAGTCATTTAAATTAAAAAAGTATTTTTTTATTTTTTAGATGTGATTTTTTTCAAATTCAAAATGATATCTCAATCATTTTTAAAAAAATTTTTTTTACTATACTTACTATACTACTTTTACTACATCAGTCAGTTTTCTCGGTTCTTATTAAGTTCATCATTATATAATTGTATTTAAGCATCATCAACTATGACCTGTGGTGGTGTGAAATTATGAGACTTGTGTCATCAGCAAAAAGTGTATTATTTTGTCAGAAGCATTTGAGGGATCATTAGGGGATAAATTAAAAAGAGCAATGGCCCAAGAATGGAGCCATGGGGTACCCCTGAAGGGATTGTAGCTGCGTCAGAGTTATGCTTTTCGACAGGTATTTCTTACAGTTCTCAAACCATTTGAAAAACATTCCAGTTTTAATCCAATTCTGGATAATTTGCCAATCTGTCACACTATGTAAAAAGCTCAAGAAGTGATCAAGAGATCAAGAAGTATATGATTTTCATTAAGGACATGATTAAGGATGCAGTTTCTACCATTGTGAGTTGTGTGTTTATGAGCTCAGCATGGCTGCCATCCATTAGGTCCCAACTATACACTATAAAACATCATACCTACACTAGTGGAAATCAAGACCTTTTTTGTTTACATGTAATTATACTTGATTTGATTCACATACAGGTTTATCAAGAAATGTCATAATCTCACAAGGTCTCTTGTTGCTGATATTAAATTGGGTCAGACAGACTGTGCCATTGTACTGTTTTACCACAGAGACTATGGACTGTTGTATCAAACAATTATTACCTTTAAAGCAAAAATGCACATATCTGTGGTATATTTATGGCTGAAATGAAGATGGTTTATACTATACGATTCTAGTCTGTCCATTATTAGTTTGACACCATTGGTCCATTTTCTCTTTATCAACAATTCATAGTACTGGTCATTTTTGTCTGCATATTGTCAATGAATAGCCTGAGATTCTTATGGGGAAAAAAAATTATCTCCGGTTGTAATCCCACTCTTAAAAATCACAGCACGTCGATGTTGTGCAATCATCTGCTGTGCTAAGTTCCTTTAAATCCCCAGTGGTCTGTGCATCAATTCTTATTTATGTTGTTGAGCAAATCTGACATGACCCACTTTCACATTTCATCTGGCTTTTTGGGGTTATTTGCTATAACTGGCAAATGCGAGCAATGCAGAAATGCATGGATCAATAATTAAGTTTCACAGTATATTTATAGTCAACGCTCAGCCTTGGAAGGAATATCACAACTTTTTTAAAACAATTCTTTTTATCTTACCTACAGCTGGAATTTGACTACTTGTCAAAACACACTTCAAATAAAATGACTTGTGTTTTAGATTTCGTGACCCACTGACTCCTTGATTATCATCTGTAGTTCTTGATGATGTTGTTATCAAGTAAAAATTAACCCCGGGAGAGAACAGAATGACACTTTCTTGACATGAAAAACATGGAAACCCAAGCCATAAACAAAGGTATAGTACCACCATATGCACTCACCTCACTTTGCAAATAACTCAGCCACCAAATTGCTTCCTATGAAACTTTAATGACTGTCTGTGACTGACTGAGCCCTTAATAACAGAGCAAGGGAAGGACCTGCATTTCTGCAGCATAATGAATCCCACTGAAAGACTTTAGAAATGTATAAATAGTCAAATAATTAGGACAAAGAGAAACTCAACAGTGTTGAAGCAGGTTTACTCTGACCCTGACTTCTAAATGTGCAACTTTAATTACCCAGCAGATACAAAATATCCAAGCAGCAGGTAAATATGTCTGAGACAGAGGGCTCGTCCCAAAACATCTGGCACTTTATCCCCTGCTGCTTCTACCACTCAAATGAGGAAGAACAAAATACTGCATACACTTCTTTTTGTCTTTTGATATACCAAGGGCTGTATATTGACTTTGCTCTGGTTTTATGTATAAAGTGATTTCCATAAAATTGATCCTCATCTCACAATTCATTGTCTGTTTCTTATTCTTTCATATTGTGTTTGAACTATTTTCTTGTTTGCGTGATAAGCATCGCATCTCTTCAGACCGATTCACATGCTGAAACACCAACAGCAGAGGTGCGACAACATTCATGAAGTTAATGAGAGAAAGGTGGCTGGAAACACCATTAAAACACTACTGTATTAAAGGTTAAACCAGTGCTCATCAGCCTTTTCTCCAGCAACGTTCGACAGAAGATGATGACACCAAACCTTAATATGATAGTCTAAGTGAGGCAGAACAGGTCAGAGAAAAAGGACTTTACTAAATCAGTGTTCAAATGAACAGGTTTCCAGTCAGGCACGAGAAGGGAGTCCAAACAAGCAAACAAATCCAGACGACCGAGCAAGGCAGGCAGGCCATAAAAGGTAGAAAATCAGCTACAGGTAAATGACGACCTGGCAAAGGGAAAAGTGCTGATGAGCTGGTTATATACACTGAAGGACTGATGAGCTAAAGAGAGGCAGGTGTGTCAGCGGGTGGGGATGATTTGGGAATGTGAACAGTCAGCTACAGGTAAATGACGACCTGGCAAAGGGAAAAGTGCTGATGAGCTGGTTATATACACTGAAGGACTGATGAGCTAAAGAGAGGCAGGTGTGTCAGCGGGTGGGGATGATTTGGGAATGTGAACAGGTGTATGTGGGAGTCAGCTGACCAGGATGGGCAGGAAAGTCCGAGGGCATCCAGTGGACAGGTGGAGAATGGCAGGTCTGGAAAGTTCCTCAGAAGCGCATTGGCCTGGGGGAAGTGAGAGGTGGCCCGAGGCAGAGTGAGCAGAATAAAAACAACTGAGGCAGCCGTTGTAACACAAATGACCATAATACTTGATAGTTTCCTGCTAAATGAGCCGTTTCCTGCGCCACAAATGTAAAGGTTCTTCCTTTGCAACTCTGTTTATTTTACTTTTCACTTGTATATTTCCTTCTTTGGAGGCCTGGGGCATTGTAAAGTGCTCTGTCCCATAACACACATACACTTACAGTTAAGTGCAAGCTCATGTACTGCAGGGCATGTATTTACTGCGTGTGTGTACTCATCTGTGTGTAATCTGAAAAATGTAAACACAGTACAGTTAAAGCAAACTTCATGCAGATTTGCACAATTACTGCCTCAGAGAATGGATTTAGCTTCAGCACATGAGATATTTGCAACTCTTTAATAAAATAATCGGTTGGTTGACTTATTAGAACAATTCCTCTTACAAATGACTTCATGTACATAAACAATAAAGTGTGATAATTACATTGGTAGGGTTATAAAATCTAATGCTTTTGCTGACTTTTAAAGACCAACGATGATTGTTCAAAAAAATAGTTTAGCAGGACATCCAGAGATGGTTTTCACCTAAAATTGAATATCTTTCCTTTTTTGAGTCATTACATAGCTGTTATTGTCACACAATTATCATTTTGACTGAATATCATTTCATAAAAACTTCCCTTTTTTAATTTGTGATTTTGTGAAGTGCATTCCTTCCCTAAAAATGTTATCACATAGAAACCATAACTTGTCTTTCTTTTTAATTATAATGTATGTACAGTGATACATCTTCTAAATAACTCCATGTAATGAATTGATTTTTGTACCACTCATTCAGCCACCTGAATGTTTATTTTTCTGTCACACTCTTTCACGTTAGTGTTGATTGTAGTCAAAATGCAGTGTGGTTGCTACTACCTTGTTTGTACTTTATGTGCAAATAAACCAGAGTTTGAATGACTGAGAGTCAGGTATTTGCATGAGCGACAGGATGATCTGAAAACCGCTCCACACACACACACTATCAGTCCTATAATGGGCTCTTAGGCACTCAGTTCAACTCAGTGCAACTTGTCTTATAGTAGTAAAATATAAAAAAGGAGGCAAAAATAACATCATGCAAATAAACATGTGGCAGTCAACAGACAGCAACAGAACCTTGATGTCTTTCTGCATTCATTGCAAAGTTGCAGCTGTTTCCCTGCTCTGTACCAGTAGTTTTGAACGTGAAAAGCAATAGTCACTGAATGCATCCTGCAAATTTACCACCAAGATCACATGTCGTGCTGATTCACTGCGATGTGTGTACCGTGAGATATCAGTGAGATATCAAATGGGAAAGGTTGTTGTGGATCACTGTAATGCTAGCCGCCCATCTCAAGACAAATGCCACTGACTTTTAGCAAACAGATTACCTTCCAGCTTAGATATTTCAAATATCATCAAAGGCCATTTTCAAAATACAAGCATGGATGATAATCTGCTGTTTGCAGACAACAGTGGTTTTAGTTAGGTGTCATGGCTGCGCCTTGTGGTCGGACAAACAATTGTTGGAAAATAGGGCTCAGTGAGAGCAGTAAAAGGTTGGTGAAAGATGACTGAGCGGAGGAATACATCTCTCTATCCATCTGTCAGTCCATCTGTCTGTGTATGCATTGACAACAATGACAAGAATCTGCAGATACATTACAGCGTGGAGTGCATGTGTACAGCATAGCAGACCTTAAACAACTCAGTTTACGTGTATACATACATTAACATCATTTAAGGTGGAATCACATTTTGATCTCTCTGAATGGGTTTGAAACAGGTTCACTGTGCAACATGTTATCCGCTCTCACTTCTCTATATGTCTTGTGTAATTAACAGTGAGAAGATAGTAGTTGTCACCTATCTGAAGATGATTACATTGTCAAATTTCTATATTTTCATATACAAAATAAGATCCAGTCCACACTAATCGTGGAGCTGACACATGATCACTGACAGTCAGTACGGCCCGTCCTCCATCGCTGTGAACAGGTTTCACAGTGTTCTTAAATGTTACAAAGCAGCCTTGTCTTACAGCGTCATTGCCGAGCAGCACGTTTTCCCCACACTTTAGGTGCACATTTCGACACATTTTGTTTGTTTTCACATTTCGTGAGGCAGCGCACCCTTTGAAGAGCAGGTTTTGCTTGACATTCAGTTGCAAAATGTGCTACTATAAGTCTGGGAGGTATTATCTTAACAGAATGAATTTTCACACCTCTCAGATTCACTCCTGCTGTGGTGTTCACTGAGCAGATTTCATGCAATCCACAGGCATCAGAGGAAATCTTGTTTGACCAAGAATATTGCCACGCCTCCCAGCCAAATACTGGTATGAATTCATTAGCTTGTTTCTTTTAGCCACAAGTGATCTGGATGCTGATTTCTCTCTTATCTTTGCTGAAGTCATGTATTTGTAGATCAACGTCAGCAGCTCTTAAAACGGGACATTTCATTCTGTGTGCACAAGGGGTTGCTGTTACCACACATTACAACTCAGACTATCCAATGCACAGAGTCAAAAATGGTGTTTTCCACACTGTTGTGTCCAATGTGATGAATGTGTGGCCAAAGCACACTGAGCAAAGTATGAAAAATGACCACAGAATTACAGGTTTGCCCATCTCCTCCTACTTTAAGCATTTCACTGTTTCCTCCTTCCTGTGCTGTCCATTGACTGCCCACTTCTTAAGGGCCCCATTAATTTAAATACCAATAATCCTACTCTTGCCACCTCTTCAGCAGCATCTCTAGACACCAAGAGGTGTTAACTGTTTATCTACATAAACTCCCCCTGCTGCCTGAGAGTGTGGATGGATGCTGTGTGTCAACATCACACTTAAGCTGTTACAATAATTATAATTTTAACACTCTACAGATAGGGAGCAAACATCCTGATTACCCAACTTCCTGTTACTTCCTGTCATTTTTGAATGAATGATTGAAAGTATTAGTGAATGAATTTATTTTGATTAAGGAAATATGATTTCACATGCTATGTCATCATCCTCATCATCATGGTCAGCAGTATGTATTATTACATTGAGTATAATACCATCTTTAGACTGAAACCCACATTTCAGCAAGCTTTGGATTCTAAACAAAAAATTAGCTGAAATCTGAATATATAAAATCAAAAAATGGAATCTACTGTGAATATACACACCTAATTTCATGCCAAATTTTGTCAACTTTTATTTTTAGAGCCCCCTGTTGAGCAAGGTAATTATGGCTTAATTTACATTACAGTATTTATATTTTATATTTATTTATTTAGCCTATAATACAACATAAAATATAGACAATTAATGAAAACATTCAATTGAATAATCCATTAACAGCTGGATATATATGGTTGGTATATATAGTATATTATAGGCTTATATGTGTGCTTAAATACGCCTACGCCTCAGAGAGGGGAGAAAAAGACAGAGAGAGATAGGAGAGACATAGAGAAAGAGAGGGAGAGAGAGAGAGAGAGAGAGAGACTGCATGGAGTGGAGGATTGTGCATCAGTCTATTAGCGCTCAAATGGGTTATTGCGCACATAGCAGACAGTACTACAGCGGCGACTCCAACTACGAGCCAAGTGTGAAGGCGTCCTTCTTCTGAGCGTCAGACAGAGTGATCGGGGGGGGGGGTTTGGACCGCTGCGGAAAACTTGCGCATATTTGATTTTCTCCTTTAATTGAAGACATAAGTGATGCTCAGTATGCGGATCGACTCTGAGACTGCATGAACCGCGATTTTCTTCACCCGAGAGCAGTTTAATGTGCTCTTTATCCATTTATGTGAGAGGATTACTCCTTCCCTCAGTAACGATGGGTAAGTCATTATGTTCTTCACATTTTAGTGACACAGTTTCTCCCTCTCGGGGCTCTTCGTAGGCAAGACGACAGCTATGATCAGTTTTTACTGACAGATTTATTAGTTCTACAACTGATTATCTAAAGAATAAGGAGGTCTAGTATTTATTTAAGCATGAATTTAAATCATGTTACCCTTTTCCTCCACATGTTTCTCTGTGTCTGAATATTTTCGCATATCCATAAAAGTAGCAAACATCAGACTCTTGTTATCAATTCTTCATGAGGCAGGTCTGGTGTCTCAGACATCAGACCTCAAGCTGCTCCTCACTACCTGATCTCCTGTTTGAAGAATGAATTTCTCACCTTTACTTATTTAATCGTCTTTGAGCACGCATTTTCTAAAACCAAGTCATCCTTTTGATTGTCTGTGCCCCACTCTACCCCCAACAGGTTCAGTGATGTTGGGCTGGAGGTTATCATGTCTTCTTCTGCAGGCAGCTGTTTTGCTGCTGCTCAGCAAGGGGGAGAGGATGTGCCCTGCGAGTTGTCGCTGCGAAGGAAAGATTGTTTATTGTGAATCTGGCATCTTCCAAGACATCCCCGAAAACATCACCACAGGATGCCAAGGTCTGTCTCTGCGGTATAACAACCTGCTGGTCCTGTTGCCGTACCAGTTCGCTCATCTCAATCAGCTTATCTGGCTTTACTTGGACCACAACTCCATCAAAGGTATAGATGCTTTAGCCTTCCATGGTGTACGCAGGCTCAAGGAACTGATCCTGAGCTCCAACAAAATAACCCATCTGCACAACAACACATTCAGCGCCATACCAAACCTGCGAAATCTGGACTTATCCTATAATCAGCTGCAGTCTCTGCAGCCAGGACATTTTTATGGTCTGCGCAAGCTACAAAATCTCCACCTTCGATCTAATGGACTGAAACAGATCCTCATCCGTACCTTTCTGGAATGCCGCAGCCTGGAGTTTCTGGACTTGGGTTATAATCGCTTGCGGAGCCTCACTCGCACCACGTTCTTAGGGCTGTTCAAGTTGAAAGAGCTTCATTTAGAGCACAATCAATTTTCCAGGATTAATTTCTTCATTTTCCCGCGCCTTACCAACCTCCAGGCTCTTTATTTGCAATGGAACCGCATACGATCCATCAATCAAGGCGTGCCTTGGACCTGGCACAAACTACAGAGATTGGACCTGTCAGGGAATGAAATCCAAGTCTTGGACCCAGCAGTTTTCCAGTGTATGCCAAACTTACAAATACTCAACCTTGAATCGAACAAGCTCAGTAGTGTGCCTGTGGAAGCTGTGGCAGCGTGGACCTCACTTTTCAGCATCAGCCTGGCAGGTAACGCCTGGGACTGCAGCCCCAGCATCTGCCCTCTCATGGGGTGGCTCAAAAACTTCAAAGACTCCAAAGACATCAGTATGATATGCAGCAGTCCCAAGTCTGTGCAGGGCGAAAGAGTGGTGGATGTAGTGAGGAATCACTCGACTTGTGTGGACATGTCAAATGTGTTCTCAACCACTGCTCTTGTCATTCTGACTTCATCCCAAGCTGTGAACATCACAACGTTCCTGTCTCCCTCTGGTGTTACAGACCTGGCTCGCACTGAGTCGCCTGTACACAGATTAACCACTTCGCCTGTCAGTCCTCGTGGGACAGATAGAAAGACAACAGGGTCCACAACCATGAGCTCCACATCACCCATCTCCCCTGATCCCCCTACCTCGTTCATCCCAGAGCTACAGTTTGAACATATGGCTTTCCATAAAATCATTGCAGGCAGCGTAGCCCTGTTCCTGTCAGTGTCATTGATCCTTCTGGTTATTTATGTGTCATGGAGGCGCTACCCCAACACCATGAGGCAGCTGCAGCAGCACTCAGTCAATCATAAGCGCAGGAAAAAGGCCCGCAAGCAGGAGCAGGACCTTAACTCTCAGTTGCAAGAGTACTATCTGAGCTACCATTCAAACTCAGAGACAATGGACTCTTTGGTGAATGAGACAAGGCCGTGCACATGCACCATATCAGGATCCATAGAGTGTGAGGTCTGAGCTGCCCACGCCACCTTAAGAGACTAAAACTGCAATTGCTAAACAGAGGTAAATGGTTTTTCCATGAGATTAAGTGGTTTTATCTCTAATGTGAGATGATAGATTCTGCAACACTGAAGGAAATACTTGGGGGCATAGTACAATATAATTATGTGCACAGAAAAGAAGACTGGAACGGAGAGATATATTTGGAGTTAATTATCCCCCTGACTGACACAAGAACAGACGCGAGGTCAGCCAGGTTAGCTGTGTACGATCTAACGTAAGGTGTGGGACCTCTGCTACAGTAGAAGTCAGCTCTGTCGAGAGACTGACCTTATTCTTAGTCAAACTATATCGCCATAGAACATAAGAACCAACAAAGCCACTTTTTACTTGCTAGTTTTGATTTTTATTATGTAGCTTGTGAAGCATTTAGGATGTATGTGTGCATCTTTGAGTGTATGTATGTGTGTGTGTGTGTGTGTTTGTGTGTATGTATGTGTGAGTGTGTTATGGGGATGAGCAGATAATCTCCTGGTTTACTGACTTCTGGTTGGAAAAGTACTAGTACAGATACTATTTGTCTAGTTAAACTGTTTTGCATTTGGCATACTAGTGCATCAATTAGAAGTAGCACTACCACAAAAAAAAAAAATGGGGGAACAATCTTAGAGAGAGCGTCTTGTCCTGAGATCTTTTGCATGAATTCATTCTCCTTACTTTAGATGCGTCTCTCTCTTATTAAATTATCAGTTCTAAGTGATGATAAAGTTGCATTTTGGTTCATTGTGGTACTAGCCAAACAAGCTAACGATATTCAAAACTCACGAGTCTAATCTCAGGACTGATATTTTCCAAGCTGTATAAAATCTGTCAGGTCCAGTGAAGGCCTTGATGTGTCAAAAGAAATGATGTTGATTTTCATAAAGAATTTTGTATTATTCCTATCATTATGATTATGCATTGTTTGTGTAAAGACATGACAATATGGGTATTAGGCATTCTATGTGATGACTGTATAATTAAAAGAAACACTGACAATTGACCAAACATTGTGTGTGTGCTGAGAATATCGACGACTGGTGCATCACATAGAGAGAAAAAGAAATCCCTTCTCTAAATCCATGCATTGTGCTCTTGATGTTATACATTTCATTGGATTTGCTGCTCTATGCGAGGGGAGCTGACATATTTTCCATCGCATGTCTTGTTTTCTGGCTCTCTTCACTTCTATCCTCTCCTGACATTACAGTATTGACAACAGTATTGATTGTATCTGGGTTACACCCCTCAAACTCAGGCCCCATGTCAGTCCCTGGGACATAACTGAGCCGGTGTAGAAATGATCTTTTATTTATTCTCTTCAGTTTTCTCGTAAACAGGTTTGCTTTGAGTGCAAGTGGAGCCCAAGCGGGCGATGCTGTTTCTTTGCTTGTCCATGAGACAAAAAGACATTCCAGTCCCTAAAACCAAAACACAGATTAAGAATCTCTCTTTTATATAACCATGTATTCACTGTCAGTTTGGAGATATTGCTCTAGTGCTGTGAAAGGAAAGGGAGAACAGAGGCAGGCTACTGAGGGACTGTGGGTGTTACGGGTCAAAGCAGTTATGCTATTAAGAAGATATCACCCACCTTGGTCTGTCTTCTTCCCGTCCCCTCCTTCCTTTTCCTTCTGTCTCGTTTTTCTTTCTTTTCTTCCGGCTTGCTCACTGTGAGGAGAGAAAATTAACCTGCACCAGGGGACAAAATGGACATGTGTTAAGAAGGCAGGATTAGGCAGTGCTGGTGCTCACATCATGCAAGAGCTATCAGAAAGGTGTTGGGGTTTTTTTCCTGTGTCAGACTGAACTAAAAACTATAATCTATTGCTTCTCCCACAGCTGTCCGTTGTTTTCTCAGACCTTTTTGTGAAGTAAATAGACATTTGGTTCCCTTTCCTTGTTATCAGCCATTACCATGTTCACACATCTCGTGTGTTGTACATAAAGGTTTCTGACTGGTCAAAGGTTGTTCAGATAAGGATTTACGATCTGCCACAATTCACTTTCTAAACATGACTCAGGCTTTCTTTAGCCTCCAGGCAGGCAAGGAGGCACGCTGCCAACAGAATTTATATCCATATACTTAGTTTCCAACACTTATGCATACTGCATATGATGAATTTCTCTCAAGGGCCAATGGGAAAATCTGCGAGGCCATGGAAAAAAAATGTAATATGAACAGAACAAATGATTTGTTGATCTAATTTTGGCAGATATTGTAATTAGTGTTTGATTTGTCATATTGTGACTGATGAAAAGCAATTCCTCGTGTTTTGAAATCTTTCAGTGTTGTGTAGCTAAGAAAAGAAGGCTGATTAGTGAGCTGTGGTCTGCATCTTGCAGATCATTATTGAGGATATTTGTTTGGATGAAAAATTGCGGGAGTGCACAGTATCGACTCAGTACAACAATGCACAAATAGAACCACACTCCACCTGCAAAATCTGAAGAAAATGCAGCCTATGCGCTCCAAGAAATGAAAAATGCCTTTTTGAGTTAATGGAGGTACCTTATACCATGAGGTACTCCAAGCAGATGAGCGAGGCCAAAAACAGAATCAGTGAAATCGTGCCTGGAAACATCCAGAAATGCAGTATGTTTTCTCTGTGCTTCCTGTAAACACTCACTGTGAGTGGTAACTTGTTCAGCCCTCTCTGGCAGGCATGAAATTTTGATTTACATCTCTCACTGGGGATCTTTTCTAAGGTAACGTGTGTGCAACATTCTGTTAATCTTTGCCAAAGGTTACGCCGGTGATTTAAAAGGTAGGCACAATAAACTAAAAGCAGCCCTGACGATATTTCACCACTGCTGCTTTGGGTTTTTATTGTCAATATACATCAAACACATATTTTCTTTTTATCTGGCGGCCTGATTTCCAAGAGTTAGATGAAAACATCAATACTGTTAAGTTCTATAAATGCTTATAGCTCCTTTCCATGAGCATATTTCATTATTGCACTCCCTATTGCATTTGTACTACCATCCACTTGAAGGGATTTCTTCAAGGATGATCGCGCCAGAGAGATCTTAAATTGGACAAAATGAGCTCACTAGACAGAAGAGAGTCACTTTTTCTTTCTTTCTTTTCTTTCTTTCGTTCTTTCATAACAACTAGAAGCGTCACATCTACTCTGGAATTAATTTAAGGATCCAACATGTAGTACCTTTAAGCTAGCTAGTCAAAATAATGAGTTCCAGGCTGTTAAGTTCAAATTATTAACGTCAGCTTAAAATAGAGTCAGTGAAGTATGAAAGTACTCAAAGATAGTTGTCACAGTTGTGGAGACAAAAAGTTGTTCCGTCTCCTGTGCTCCACAACGGGATTTCTTTGGTACCCCACCTTTTGTGCGGTGTATGTCACCTGTAAAATTCATTTGAATACTAATGCTTTACAGCTTTTGTTACATGTCCCAGTAGTCCCTCAGAGGAGAAAAAATGTGCTCCTTGCTGCTTTTTTGTTCATGTTCAAAGAAGTGGTGGTGGTCAGAGAGACTATTCAGTGTGCCAGTGTGTCAACATGAGGACATTAGTCAGAGTGTCGCCACAAAGAATTTTTGAAATAAGAAAAAGAAAATGATTTTGTACCGTAACATATTTATTCATTCATATTCATGTTCATCGTTCCAATTCATTACTCACTTGAAACTTGAACATATACAGGATGCTTAATGAGAAAGCAGGACTTTAGATCGCTCTGCATTTCATCTTAAAGCAGTAGGCGGTAGAAACTCAGTCAACAAATGATTCAGGTATTCACAAGGTTTTTCACAATAAAATAGCTTTCTATTACAGTAGAATCCTTTCGGCGATCTTGTGTGACATTATAAGAGCCAGAAGTGGGAAGGGTGTTCCAAACATCTAGTATGATATATTACATTTTACGAGTTACTTTCTCATTCATAACAAGTGATCCCAGAGCAGCTTTGGTTTTCTTAACATCAGGAAATCATTTCCAGCATAAAACCACTTAACAGGTTGACCTTTCTAGCTGCCTTTGACAGAATGTCTGCTACATTTAGAGCCTTAAGTCCTATGTTATATATATCATGTAGCCACTTTTTAGATTAAGTTATCTTGTATCTAACACATGCTGTACATGCACACTGTATGATGTAACAGTAATATAGTGCTTTCTTTGGAGATATTACCTCATTGTTTCATTGTTTCTTTGATTTATTTCCCCTGATTCTTCAACAGCTCTGCTTCCCACACCAGGGAAATCAACCAACAACAATTAAATGTATAAGATTTATAAGCAGCGCACCTAGTCATATTGTTGTTTCCTGAGTAATAAAACATCACTGTGGTACCTATGATAAAGACATTGTGGAAGTGTCCGCGGAGAATCCACTTTAGAGGTAAAAAAGGAAAGTCATTCAGTTCTGTGAAAAGAAATTTCCTCTGTTTGGTAACCTCGAACACTAACACACACACACACACACACACACACACACACACACACTGACTCAAACTCTCCTTTCAAAGACTCTTTGTGATTTGAAAGCTGCCTGTGTGACTGGCAGACAAGCTGACGTGACAAAACTAGAATTAAAAAAAATATGTGAAATAGGTGCACATCCTGTCCAGATTCTTTCCATTGTCATTGTTGTTATTTTAAATCAAGAGGAGCTGAAATTAAATGCAGTAAGGAATTTGGAAGCGGATTAGATATTAATCGTGACTCTGCAACAACACATTCAAATTACGGTGAAACAGGCAATTCCAACATACTGCATGTAACAGCAGAACCACAAACACTGCCATTATAAACGGCTGTAAAATATTGCTCTTATTACGTTTTTTTCCTGCGTAGGGACTCTTTTTGACAGCAGTCCCTCAGGCTCAATGCTGTGGGCTTCTCTGCTACTGCATGAATGATAGCAGCATTAGTGCAGCAGAGGCATACAGTGCCACAGTGCTCTGAAACATCCTAATAAAGATAAAAAGTACCAGACCCATCTTTATTACCACAGAGACTCCACAGTGAATGTTGTTAAAGGGCAGGGGGGGAAAAAGTTACACAGGAATGAATGGGCGGTGGATTTGGATTACTGAGGTTTGACTGCCTCTAACAAGTTGAACCTCATGGCAACTGGGATTTCCCCTCCAGGGCCCTCTCTGGTTTCTGTGCAGCAGATTCTTCTTCAGTTGTTTGTAAAGTGGCGTTAAGTAATCTGTGGTATCTATTAACCTCTATTGGCAACCAAAGAGCTGTGACAACATCAGCATCAGTCTGGCACAGCTGACACTGTGGCATAAATAATAAAACCACACTTTCAGCAGAGCCTGTTTGCTAATTAGAGCAAAGATCCATCAGCAGAACTGGATGTATATCACATTTGACAGTAGTGTCATTATAAAGCTGTTTTGTCATTTGACATTTTTTTGGCTTGAGAATCAGCTCTCTCGCTCATATCTCCATCCTCCATCAACAATGAGTTGCTCATTTTGGCCATTGGGACAGTAAAACTCTCAGTTGTTGACAAATCATTTCAGTTGACAAACAGTGCAATCTTGTGTATGATTGAAGTCCTAGGTGTGGCCGCCCAAAGACTCCCAAGCATCATTCATCACAACTACTGTTACAGACCTGCCTCCTCCCAGCTGATTTAAAATGCCACTTCTGGTTGGCTTTCTCTGTAGGAGCAGAACATGCTTCAAATGTCGATCTTTTGAAAAGCTAAATATGAAGATGTGTCTGTTACTGAGAGCGCCTGCGATGGTTTGATAACAGGGATTATCATCCTGAGTTTTTTTTATCTGTACTTCAAAACAACAAGCCAGAGTGAGAAATGCTACTTGTACTGCATGTCATCTATAGGATACAATTACTTCTCCACAATTCAATGCTATATTTATTAACACACCAATCAATTGAAGTAATAATTGCCCTGTGCTTCCCCAGTCCAATCTATAACTCATGACATTTATGAATAAGAGTCTGACTATAAAACACTGTTGGCACCGTGCTGCTCAGAGACAGAAGAGAGCTTCTGCAGATGAGTGCAGTGATTACTGCGGCTCGAAATACAGAACTAATTCAGTAGCTGATGAGAATTTCTTTTTGTTGACTTCAGTGCCCTGATTGCCCTCGAAATAATACCATTCATCACTGTTGGGTATCTATTGAATAATTTTATTTTGGTACAATTAGCATGGCTTTCCATTTTAATATTTTATGCAATATGTAAATGTTTTTTTATTAAAACACATTACTGTAATATGCATGCACTCTGTCCTTAATGCAGTCATCTTTACAATGTTATGATAAATTGTGTAATCATGTGCAAAGAGTGTTGTCATACCAAATTGCTTTGCCTGGTTAGACTTGAAAGACACATTTTAAACAAATTTTATTTATTTATCTGCTTTATTCCATGCATGGAAAAATGCAAGTAAGCTGAAATTACTAGGCAACAGTGGGGGTTTTATTTGGTCATTTGAAATGTGTGTGTTATGTCTGTGGCACTAACTCTTAAGGAGAGCTATGGAGTTGATATTACAGTAACTTTTTAACATGCTATTGTCTGCACATGACATCTAGAATGTGCATTTGAATTGCAAAACCAGCGTAAAAATAAATAAAACATGCTCACGTAATGAATTCATATATTAGTAGCTGCACTGATCTGCATATTCACAGCAGCATGAAGTCCCTGTCAGTCATTTCTTATAAACAGTTCAATGATGAGGCTGGCGATATCCTATATTTTTTTTTACTGTCAACAAATCCCATTAAAACACCAAAACCATCAATGTGTTTGTACGTCTCTCAGTACTTTCCGACTTCCTCAGCCTGTCTGCGGTTCTCAGCCCCTCCTACTGAAGACGTAAATCTTTACAAAAGGGTCACGAATGTATAGTTTCATTGTTGTTGTTTTTTTAAAAAGGCTTTAGAATTCCCCAAAACAGCTGGTCTTATCCAGACTTATCCTACTTTGCATTTAGTAGACAAAGCTGCAGGTATTTTGCCTAAATAAAACATGCTTGAGAAACCTTTTGACTCCCCTCAATATATTTATGCAATTTTATTTTAATTATTTGTAAAATACATGTTAATTAGTTACAAATTATGATATTGTGTATGACAGACTAACGCCGTAGTTGTAATCAGTGCACGATGTGTAACCTCTCACCAGGGTACATGTTTAATGCATCCTAACAATGTATCACATCTGTATTAACAAAACTAAAAACTGAAGAATCAGAGATTTATCAGTAAAATAGAGCCTGTGTAACACTATGCAGATTCAAACAATGGAACATCTCTAGAAGTCTATAACCTTATCAAATCCTCTCTGCTAATTTGCGCGGAGAGTCATTAAAACACTCATTAAACATCTTGATGAGGACTGACCCATGCAACTGCTGGAGCACACAGTACCTTGTCACACATACACACTACCATGTTTCAACTGCAACATAACAAATGAGACCACATGTTCTTCTCAAAGCCTGGTCTATTCATCTTGAATCATGGCCAAATCCAAGACTCCACAAAGCTTTTTTATTTTGTTTTTCTGATGTGTCTGGCCAGGGAAAATATTAGCTCTGATGTGGATGGAGCAGTAAAACTCTATGAATAGAAGACTAAATTATGCCTATAATATATATTTTTTTCAAATAACAACTAGGTGTAAATGCATAAATTCATGCACTATTATGAAAAAGATGTTTTTCTTGTTGCTGTCTCTCATGAGGAGTTTTTTGTGACCGTATTTTATCTTTAGACATGATCACTTATTTGTTAATGGTATGAGAACACCCTAACATTTTGAGCAATACCTTGCAAACTAAAACTGTGTTATGTTGCTTGTGTCACCTATTTTCAAAGCCTGCACTATTTTTTCTAACTATTCACTGGAACGATGGAGAAAGACTGCACAGATTGGACGGTCCTGCCCACCTAATCCTTATTGAACGGTGTCTTATTCGGCATCTGTGTGTCTTGAGTGGAGTACAGCAAGGGCTTCTCTGGTTGGAGTCCACAGTTCAGCAAAATCACAAATGAAAAGCATGGAGTATTTCTGTACGATTTCTTTCTCTTTATCCCACCAGACTTGAGTCAAAACTCTTTTTTTCTTTCCAGTTCAAATGGGCAGCTCAATTCATGGCAATCCGCCCACACCGCCCATTCATCTGGATAGATGGATTGGGTGTGTGTGTCTGTGTGTGTGAGAGAGAGAGAGAGAGAGAGAGAGAAGTTTTAAACCTTCAAAGTATTATTTGAGGTCATTCTGTGATGTCTTCTGGCCCGTCCTTGCTTCTTAACAGGCTAGTTTATGGTTTGCAGTTTGATTTAAAGTTAAAGCCAGGATTATACTGGCTTAATAATAAGTTAACGCTGTTCTAATCAATATTTTTATATTAACAATCAAATGACTGTGTAATGTGAAAGGTCACTCATAATGACAAACCCACAGAGAATGATCACCCGACTCAGCTTAACAGCCGCTTTACGGGGCGTTTTACAGTCTTTTAGCTCATTGTTTTGATTTTATGGCCCACAATTTTACTGTTTTGGTTCAGTCTCACCGTACTTATCAACCTGTATACACTACCTGCCCAGCACCAAACAGACAGACAAAGTTATAGTGACTAGCTGGGGAGTCTAGTGGAGCATTTAGCCTCTAAAGAGCCAGATATTGGGAGTTGGTGGAGACCAAAACAGAGCTACAAGAGAGCGAATACTGGACTTAAATTCTCGGCAGGTTGACACAAACATGACTCCAAATGAGTGCTAATGTTGCTCCGTGTCTGCTGGATGTGTAAATACCATGGATGTACAATAAGAACGGGATACGGCACCGCTGCTCTGCCCTGCTTCCAATTTTTTCCTGTGGCCACTTGTGGTATTGCAGCAAAAAATTCCCCTTCAGCCCAAAAAGCATTTTCCCCAAGGGCCACCACTGTAAAAGAGATGTCTGTAAACCTGTTAACGAGTTCAATTATGACTCTTTCTATTATGGATTTTTGATCCATGGAGGTTTTATATTTGTAAAACTTGTGGGCGGGGCCAGCGGGGGGAAACACTACTGTGTATATTCAGTGGGCCGCATAACCCAGAAGTAAACCCGGAAGCTAGAAACTTTTTTGCCGTATGCGCCAATTCTCATTGGACTGAATAGGCGCCATCTTTGGGTCCGGTATCCACTTCTTATAATGCATCCATGGTAAATACACAACTGTTTGCTAGCATGTTAGGCATATCAACTTTACTGATCTTATGCGTTTCAGCAACAAGGAAGTGCTCTGACAGTTAGTTTGTCTTTGAACTTCCTGTCTACACCAACAGTGGGATTGTGTCATGTTGTGTTGACATCTGCTGCTTGTGATCACCTTGCGCCTGCATTTTAGCAAATAAAAAATTTTATGTAAAATAAATGAAATACACATTAGCAATTAAAATAAGTGTGCTACATGAGTCCAATTTAGTATGATTTTTAATCATAATCTTCAATAATATGGCCAAGTCAGCATGAAGGTACTGAAAGCACATTGGTTTTGTGTTAATTAAACTGTCATTTATTGATGGTCCCTAAATCAGTCTCTGAGCTGACCGTCCTCCTGCTGCCAACACCGGGTGAAATTGAGCAAGAAGACGCCGCTGGATCCTGAGTGAATGTCTGTCAAAAAGCCAACTTAAAACTAACTTCACCGCGGTGATATCTCTGTGGTGGATGTGGTGTCGTCAGGCCGTATGACCTCCTCAAAAATGTGGAGGTGTGCTCCCAACTTCATGAATGTATAGTAGGCTGTGTGATGCGATCAGGACTGCAACTTTTTACTTGTACTCACTATAGCCAGCAATAGCAACCGGAAGTGAAGAGACAAAACCGGAAATGGAACAAGCGAAAAACGTGGGCAGCATGAGGTCAATAAGATGATAATGTGTCAATCTTGTGTTACAGCTTGATATCCTTCTCCCAAGTGACCAAGTGACCTGTTTATTTTGAGACTTGAAAGCAAATAAGCTACTTTCCCAAAATGTAGAACTATTTCTTTAAGGGTTCTGCTACATTTAAGGTAAGAGCTAGGTTTAGCAGCAGTTTGTAGATGACAACAGTGGATGGAGTGTCCTCCCAACTTGCGTTACAGCATGGGCGCTTGTGTAATTGCTGTGTGAGAGTGTCTTGTGTTTGCAACAGTGTCATGTTTCTATTACCGCCCAGCATTGACCATAACTGTTTGACGACAACAAAGTCAAGTTCACTAATTTGTAGCTGTGACAGACAAACAAAGACAAACAGCATCAAAAGTATGCAAATTCTACTCCACAAACTATTGTTAGTGTTTTGATGAAAATTGCTGTTACTCTATGAATCATTATGTTGCTTTCAAGCATGGCCAAGCATGTATGCAAATCCATTCAACTAAGCTTCAGTTCTGCAGAAATATTTTCCTTTCCAAATGAATGTGTGTTTTTTGACTGAGACAATAAACAACCAGTCTTTTTCCATAACCAGGCTGTTATTCCAAGAATATTTCTCTTAATTTTTTTTTTAAAGAGAGAAGTCAGCATTAAATGACATCATTATATCATAATCCCCCAATGTGTGTGGGAAATAAAAGTTATCATAGAAGCAGAGAGAGGGAGAGAGATCTTTTTCAGAGAATACAGTTTCTATCCCTCCCACTCCTGCAAGCGAGGCTTAGGGGTCCGTACTCTCCATGGACTCTCTCTGTGTGCCAGACTTCACTGGGTTTAGCACAAGAAGCACAACTTATTGGATTATGGGGTCCACCGTCTATGCTCATATTACTGGAGGCTGTGTGTGTGTGTGTGTGTGTGTGGGGGTATATGTGGGTGGGCAGCTTGTGAACCGAGGGAGGGATGGAGTAGTAAATACACGATAAATTCCCATTTACTTTCCTATTTTATATGCAGAATTTCTCATAGAGCCCTGCCTTTTCATGTTCAGAGGTTAGAAGTTTAAGCAGGCCTGAGGAGCTGCCTACTGTAAATGAAGCAGGACCGTCAAGGCTTTTTTTGTTTCACATGGATTTAACTGCACCTGTCTAATTTCAGTCCTCAGGAGGTGTTTTGTCTGCACGGACAGGATAAGGTTTTTGGCACACATTCTTAGTTAGATGGACTCTGTGCTGATGATATAACGCTCCATAATCGGCCACATGTGGACAGAGATTCACAGTGAAAACGCTCTCTATTTGTGTCCTTGGTGCCTATTCGATGTGGTTACTCTGCTCACAGATCTCAGCCTGGGTAGTGTGGGATGTTGGATGTCTCTCTCGCGTCCTCTTTTGCCGTCATCTACTTGTATCTCAATGCTGTAGATAGAAAAATCAAATCATGATAATACTGTCTCTAACTGCACTTGTTTCAATATTGCTGAAGAATGAAATGAAAATGAAAGCATAGTAGGCAGGCAATGGGATTTTGTCCTGCTGTGTCCAGCATCATTCAAGCATGCCTTGATGGTAGACGAGCCTTTTCCTTAGTGGGTTACTTACTGAGAAAAAGAATCACAGAGGCTGGGAGGAATCCTTGCATTTGCCTGTTATTTATTTTGCAGCATGGCACATGGAAAGCATGCAGGGCAGGTGCAGCTGAAAACGCGCTGTACTTGGTGGGAGGAAGTAATCACACCTGTTTCACAGTATAACAAAACAACATATAGAATTGGTGACCGACAACGCTTACAACAACGCTACCTCTGTACTCATTATTGCAGGCTACAGAGTATATATGTTTATGATGGGCAGGGCATCTGTGAATTACGACTGATTGTTGTAAAGGAGACAAAAAAATTTATTTCACTGTCAGAGTAGACATTTAATTGCAGAGATTCAGGGGTCCATGAATATAGCATGTGGCCCAGAGTGTGCTAGCTGTATTCCACTCACGTAGCTCTTTGAGGGGCTGAGTGACTGCCTCCCTCTGCCAGAAGCGCCATCCTTGTCCCAGTGGCGTTCCACCTTAAAAAGATGAATATAGTATACTGGCTCCCTGACATTGACACACTGTGACTCACGCTGCCGTGCTATTTCAGTGTGGCTGCTGGCAAGCCCAGTCTTTCTGTAGCCTCTCCCCTCCCTGCTTTGGTCATTTGTTTGTCTCCCCTGCTAGGCTGTTTACTTGTAATTTGGACATCTGTCAAGGTGGTTTGTTTGCTACCCTGTGGTGTGATTAGGCTACCTTTGCCAAATCTGGGAAGATAGACGGGGTTACAGCAAGGCTTTAAAGACATGGCCGGTGTTTGGCTACTTCTTATCTACCAAGTTTAGTAGGATAATTAAGAAATCATTGGGTGACAAAAAGGGTCACAGCGGTCACAAACGTATTCTTCATGCGTGTTCGCACTCTCTCTCCTGCAGTCTTAATGGTGGTCTTGTGTCCTAGTACTGTCTGTTTGGTCCCGTCTTGTCCTGTCACACAGTCTGTTCAGCGCAGCTCTCCGGTGCCAGAACCTCCTCCTACACAAGGGGGGGGTGGGGGGTGGCAATTAACCACCTGCTGGAAAAGCAGCCATACTGCATAGCTTCACACACGCCCTGACATTTGGAGGATCACTCAGGAACCCATTCGTATAGCTGAGGTGTCAGTCACTTGTGCTGCATGGAGCAGCAAGCGTACAGCTCGCAAACACAGAGCCCGCAACAAAAGAGGAGAAGGGGTGGTGGTGCTGATTTCAAATTTGCTTTCTGATCATGTTTCATCCTGAGCTTTACTAATTTGTTCATCTCCTTAATGAACATTATTGGCAGGATTGCATTAACCCAGCACTTAAGTTTCCTAATGGCTAGCGTAATGCTCCGTGCTCACATCACATACTGTACACTCTCGCACAATCAATACTGATTAATTTCACTGCCCCATCCAACTTCATTGAAAGTGTCTTTCTTTGAATTGTTGGATCATCGGCCACAGTGAGATTTAGTATGTTAACACAGATGATAAAGACCACAATGAGCAGACATCTGGAGTGCTTCACCTCCAAATCAAAACTCTCCATTTTGGGAAATCGTTCATAGCTGATGAGAAGTTGTGGCACTGTAGGCTGGTTCAAACAGCTGATTCCTGTGATGAGCTGATGATTAATCATCTAATAAAAGGCTTTATTTACAGCCTGAACACTGCAGAGGTGGCACTGCAGTTTGCAGCTCTGTCACTATCTTGGCACTGAGGTAAAAATCACCATACTTCTCTCTGTGTATGTCTGTCTGTGAGCAACAACAACAATGAGTGTGTTTTCATGGGTGTGTCAGGAGGGTGCGTCGGTGAAGGGTTGGGGGAAATGTAGCACCAATGTGTTGGCCCACTCAGATTTAAAGAAGCTAAATTGCTGTTCAACCAACCTAATGAAGAAGTACATAAAAAAGATTCATTATATTGAGAAATCGATTTCAGTACATCGAAACTACATTACAGCCTACAGAAACCCTGTTATTTCTGAAGTTACACAGGAAGTTTTGATATACATTGTTATGGGATGACAGATGATAGATATGTTGACCACCATAAAAAGCAACATAGTTGTTGAACTACTCATCACTGGCAGGTAATCATTTATCTCTGTCATCAGCTACTGTAGGTAGGCCTGAGACTAGAAAACAAATGCTGACAGTATGACTGCCAAAACTCTTCTTCTGAATTTTTTAAATTTATTATGTTAATCAATTTAACACATTTCCAACTTACATGAATGAGTTTCCAAGAATAAAACATATTTGAAGGAGGTGTGAAATGTTTTTCCAACTCTAGGAGTGGCCAACAGCTGTACTATGGACAGAGAGGGTGTGGCCATAGTTACTGCTTTGAGTTTCACCTGAGAACAAAATAAGCACCATTACTGAAACACTGCCAGGTCTCAAAGGGCATACTTTTACTTTGGATTATTCCTTCACTTTAAGGTATGTCAGAGCTATTTTATTTTTCTCCATTGGATTTTCTTGGTAGTGTGTAAAACAGTTTCTCTTACCTCTGCTTGTTTTACATTGAAATTAAATTAGAGACAAAGCATTCAATGATAGTAGACCACTGAATTACATTCTCTTAATAATTCTTCCCTTCATGTTGCACTTGTTCTTAGGGTTATAATGGAGCCTGTATTCACAAGTGTGAGGCTAAAGGTGGCTGTTCTGTTTCTGGTAACAATTCAGCTGAGGACAGGTGAGTCTGGTTTGTTTTTTTATCTCAGTGTTTCAGGTTTCAGATAAGTACAGGTCAAAGCAAATACAATATTTGTCTTGCCTCCATTTCGCCCGCTGACAGCCCGTTGTACAAGAAAGCTTAAATATTCTGATCATAGAGAGTATATGATCAATAACAGAACAGGTGTTTTTTTCTGGGTTGTAACAGTGTCTGATCTGTGATTCACACAATAGACTGGCCCGTCTGACAAGCTCATAGCTGATGGTCCGACAGTAATACCCCTGGGTGAATTGCATTTCAGACAACCAATGAACCATGTACATATAATGTGGGTGGCTGACATTTACCCTGCATAACATTCATAGCTCTTTTCATACATAGTCCTGTTGCTAAGGGTCAAACTGGTGTTCCTTATCATCCCCAGTGGAGAAACGGGTATTCTGTCTATTCAGTCAAGCTGTCTGTTTAAATAGATGAACAGCGTAATCAAATGCATGCTGCAGAGTGAAAGTAAACAGTGTACATGTAGAACGCATACAAAGCTGTTATCATGTCACACATAAACCTCAGAGCCTATTGTCTGGGCCAATGAGGAGGTGTACAGGATTTGAATAGTTGCAGCTCTTTGTGTCAAGCTTAGTGACTGCGCTTACTGGCAAGTTAGCTTAGCTGCCTCTCCTCAAAACACGCCGTCCTTAGATCACAGCAATTTGCCCATGGGGGCTTTTGCAGTGTAAGCATTTGACTGACTAATTTGAGCTTTTTTTCAGACTCCCTTCATCACATCTGCCGTTTACACGCTTTCATAAATACCTCTGACATACTTTGTTTTGTTGCAGTGGCAGTGAAGTGCTTTCCGAGTGTTATAGTGGATTTAATGATGAGTGGTGACAAACGAGAGGCTGATTTGATTCATCAACATCCATTAAGATATTTAGTGACAGTTAAAGAGGTGAAAAGACGTTTGCTCCAGATGTCTGAGAAGTTGGATGACAACATTACCAAGATAAATAACTTGGATCTGTTGAAATGCGTTTGCCACGTAATAATAATCAGCATTGAGTTCTTTCTATAAACGTCAAGCTATCAGCAATAATTAAAATCCATGGCCATAAATAGTGAGTCAGCAGGGTGTGTGTCAGCCCAGAACCAGCTTTTAACTGCCACTTGTCAAGAACATTTTTCACGTTTGCTCATCTATTCAGTTTTCATCATCATTTACCAATATATTTCTGACAACTAATGAGCCTCGAGAGTTATTAAATTAATATGCAACTCATTTTTGCAAAAATACCACTTTTACTTCTATTCCAGCTGCAAACTCTCAAATCCTTAGTTTGACTTAAGAGGCCAATTAGTCTCAGATCAGCACCTACTCCACTCTCAGAACTGTTAACGAGCACAGGCCCAGAGCTTGAATTCCATTAACTGGGAAAAATATTAATGCGTTTCAGAGAGAAATTATTTTTTTCTGTCTTCTTTATGTTTATCTTTTGGCCTGGGTAGATGATTATGAAAATTGGAGGCGGGAAGAAGTATATATTATGAATTAGACAAATCTGACTAGAATTTTTCTGTCCGATGTGACAGAGGCGATGCAGGTGACATCCTCGGGGCCACAGACCATTCAAAAGGCTCAGAGGGAGACAGTGAACCTGGGATGCACCTACACCCCCGCCTCCGAAGACACAGGCGACCTGGACATTGAGTGGTCCAACGTCAGCCCGGACATGACGCAGAAAGACCAACTGGTAGGTGTATGTTTGAGGACAGAGAGACACCTGTTTGGGAGGTAGGACAAATGACTCAGGGATTCATTAAACATGCAAGAATAGGGGTTATCTTTTAACAAGGGGCTCTGTTTGTGGGAAAACCTGTTTTGAAGAGGCGTCACCACTCAACGCGATCTTTGCATGTCAGATTTTGTCATACACAGGGGGCCAGATGCACCGCTATGGCGACCCCAGCGTCTCCAACAGGCTCAAGTTCATAGGGGACCCCAAGCAGGGAGACGCTTCCATCTCTGTCTCTGATCTGAGGCTCTCAGACACAGGCACCTACCAGTGTAAAGTCAAGAAGGCGCCGGGTGTCGACATGCGAAAAGTCACTCTGGTGGTGATGGGTGAGGAGGAATTCCTTTTTACCGGTTTTACCTGTTCATTTTCTCAGCCGTCTCATCATTGTTGTAAATGTTGCTCTCACTCACAGGGAATGTAGAGGCTCTTTCTTCTTCTTCTTCTTCTTCTTCTTCTTCTTCCTGTGCCTGTCTCACTCGGTTATCACACCTTTCACCTCAGGCATACCTCCGATGTTTCTCCTCTTTCACACCTTTAATCCCTCCCCATGACGAACTAAAGCTTGGAAGCATTTGTCTAAAAACTTGTTTTTGTGCCATGTGTTTATTTATTTTCTTTCACTAGTTCCACCATCTGGGCCAAAGTGTTGGGTTGAAGGCGGCGAGGAGAAAGGTGGCCCGGTCTCCCTCCGCTGCAAATCCTCTCACGGGTCCATTCCTATGAGCTACGTGTGGAGGAGAGAGAGCGGAGGTGCAATGCCAGCCACTGCAATCCAAGGTGAGGATTCAACTTGACAGACAAAAAGACTTTTCTCTAATACATTCATGATGCTGTATTTGTATAATATGCTTGTACTGAATGTTGTCTTCTTTCATTAAGACCCACAGACTGGGGAGCTTTTGATAAAGAACCATACAGACAGCAACGTTGGAAGTTACACGTGTGAGGTGAAAAACGCTGTCGGCCAAGCACAGTGTACATATGCACTGCATGCATACAACCGTGAGTATATGATATCATCATCCAATTTTACTCTTTAACACTCTTACACTCCTAAAGCAACCTTTTTTTCCTACTGTATGGTTTAAATATTTGCTTCAGTCTGAAATGCAAGTGGTAAAATCACATGTGAGCCTCTTGTTAAAGCTGGAATTCATGACTGCAAAGAAGGTGAGCTGCATTTGTTTGATCTTAAAGCACCACATTTTGTCTTCCAGCTACCAACAAGGTGGGTGTCATAGTTGGGGCGGTGATAGGTGCTCTCTTGCTGCTGCTCCTCCTCCTGCTCCTCATCTGGCTCCTGATCTGCTGCTGCCATAAGCGCCGCTATGAGAAAGAGGTCGCCAATGAAATAAGGTATTGTATCTGAGCTGGAAACACACTGCCAAACATCCATGAAATAATCTAAAATTGGAGGATCATCTGATTGAGATCTGTGTGACTTGCTTTCTTCAGGGAGGACACCCAGGCCCCACAGAGCAGACCCAACAGCAGAAACTCCAGTTTCCGCTCAGTGTTGGGGTACCGCACTCACCCTGGGGTGGAGTACAGCTCGGTGAGGAACCACCTGCCCAGTGTCAGTGAATCAGGCCACAGTGGCGGCGTCTACTCAGCCAGGAGTAACGGCACAACACAGCCAACGGCTGCAGGGGGAAATCCTCCTCCCCTCCAATACGACCATCAATACGGATACGCTGTGTAACTTCAAATGGCCTTTTTTATTTTTAGTATAAAACTAAGCCTTGTGAAGAAAATACCTTTTACCTTAAGTATAAACCATCTTGTAAAGAATATGCTATGTAAAGTATGTATATGACAAATGGTACAGTAACTGGAGAATAATGGGAGTGCTGGTATACGACTACTGGGGACTCTTACATCAGCCTTTGGACAAACATAAATGTACAACTGGCTGACTTTCCTAATGCACTGTAGCACATCATTATTATTGTAAACAACAAGAATGGGTTCTCATACTCCAAGTCAATATTACACAGATTTTGCTAAAACTGTACTTAAAATGTATATATCAGAAAACCTTTTATTTTAGTGGTGCTTTTTTTCTATGATACATATGTAGCTCAATCAGGTTACTGTTTTAATATATGTGTACAATAAAACATTTAGCTGACAAATCTGTGAGGAGAGTACCATGTAAATCCCATTTAGGGCTCACTGAGCGTTCAGGTTTTTGTGCCATGGCTCCGTCTTTTATTGCTTGATGATATCTGGCCTGAGGAAACATTATAGGATCCCATTTGAAACCCATCTCCCACGCCCAGAAACAACTGTTATCTCTCTGAAAAAGATCAAACTTAATTGAATGAGATGTATTTTGGCATCATAATGAACTCAGACATTTTGTTTTGACATTTGACAATTAGGTATGATTATATACATCCAGCCAAATTGTCTATATGGTCACAGGTTCAAATACAACTGAATGAGAGAGGGTCATGTATGTTTAGGAGTTTGCATTAACTAGGTGTTAAAGTCCTGATCTTAGTGCTGAAACATGGCCAGACAAACAATCTGTCTGTTTTCATGGCCTGCTGACTGGAGACTGGCTATTTTCAGGGCTGTATGATATAGCCTAATATTCAAAATCCAAACTTTGAGCTGCTTATGAGTCAGAATATTTGGCGACAGTGAAGTCAGTTTTGCCTCTGATCCTCTAATGTGCATTTGCCTCCTGGAAAATTTTTCATTTGGAGAACAAAGTGCTGCAAAATTGCTTTGTTTGTGTTGTGCGTTCCTCCATTTTTTTTTGCAAAGCAGCCAGTAATCCAGTTATTAGTCCAACAGCTAGCAGTTGAGGCTCTAACCTGCAGCTGCCACTCTCGGAATCCAGAGTCAGCAGCAGCCTCTCGTCTTCAAAAGGTGTATGTTGAATTAATAAGAGCAGCAAGAAATGGTGATGGTCGGTGGGCCCTTGGTAATAAATTCTGCCAAGGGCCCCCTTAAGGGCAGCGGCTGCCGTGCACTAATCTGTAAAGGCTGGGCATCGACAGTGTTACTGTTTCAAATCATCGGAAATAAAATGCATCAAAACTAGACTTTCAATTTCAGACACGCTTCCCTCCCTAATCAGCTTTTCTTGAAAATGTCACCAGCAGCACTTTAGTTTGCATTCACCCCCCCACAGCACACACACTCACACACTCACACACTCACAAAACATGTTTACTATGTGCCTCTGCAGTGTTTGACTTTGGTACTTGTTTGCGTCACATGAAGATAAATTGAAAACTGTCAACTTTTGTGTGTACATTTCGGTGTCCGTATCTTTCTGTTGACTCTATTCAAATTAGTAAAGAAATGCACATCCGTCAGAAGGACCAGTTCTCTGTGAACAAGAGCCTTTTAAAGTGCAAACATGGGGATGTCCTTTGATCCATGCATGAACTGGGGAAATAGATACAATAATTAATTACAAATAATTTTCTGGCAACCTCATTCGGAAACCACATAATCTCTTCTTTTAATAAGTTTTTTAGAGGGTAGAACTTCTAACAGGATTGACATAGTAATTATTTTTTTAAAAACCAGCAAAGGCTCCCACTGCAGAGTGTTCTTTCACATCTAGATTCAAAAAGCTTTTGCCTGCAAAAGAGCTTTTTTATGCTATTGTGCAAAAAGGCAGAATCTGTTCTTGATTTGGATTGTTTGGTATAAAATGAACTATTCATTACAATAATACATTTAATAAAGTTAAGGTGTTATTCATGAAGAAAAACATGGGTGAAGACCCTGGCAAGACATATCAATTGCTTATGTAATTATCCCGTTTGCTATGATTGGGTAGTTGTGTATGTAAAGCAAGTAAACTAAAACTTGAAATAGAACATTAACTAAAATATCATTTAAGTCAACATCTTGTTAAAGGTCTGTCAAAGTTAGTGTCCTCCACAGCACAAACTAGTGAAACACAGTGATAAGGTGTTGCATTAGCAAGGCTCCTGAAGGTGATTCAAAGGTGATTTGCTTTTCTTATCAGGTAAATATAGGTGCGTGTGTGTGTCCTTGTGTGTGTGTGTGTGGTTTGGTGTTTGTAAATGTGTGGCCGAGCTGCAGGAATAGCCATTTGCATGCGGAGTCCGGTTGAGTGTGGTCTGCGGATTGGCTGAGCTGTCGTGCTGCGCTGATCGACACACAGTAAAGTTCTTGGGTATTCAGAAAGAGCACATATCATGCACACCCTGTCAATGCAAATACACCTTCACCACTACCTGTGGTCATAACTGATGCAAATCATACCTAATGCTTATATATAAATCCCAGTCAAGGAACACTTAAATCCAAGGACTTCACCTTGCTGTGTGCATCCTGCAGACAGCTTCGGGCTAGGATTAATGCTTGGATAAACGAAACAAAACAAAGGATTCTTCAACCGCAGCCAAAGGTATTGAGCCAGACAACGTATTGTGACGACAGCAGGCAAAGAGAATGTATGCGGAAACACTGAGTAGGATTCAGAGTGATAAAAAGCCTCATCCAGCCCATGGGAGCTTCGTTTGAGGTAAAAATGGAGGATGTGTCGACCCTAATTTCTGTAATCTTCTTACCTCAGCTACACTTTACTTCCTTTTGCATATGATCACCTAAACTGTAGATTTCACATCTATCTTTAACGATAATAGAAAAGATAGATTTTAATTGGGCCCATTTGGATCTGTTTTATGTATTTCAAAAGCTAAGTGTGTGAATCTTTTCCCCAGGCCCCGCTGATAAACTATGACTGATTCCATTCTGCGGCAGAAATGAAGAATCGTCTGGTTTGGAGTGTGTGTGCATAATTTTTTGCCTTCTTGTCATCTCTTTTGAGCACAGCAAAAACAAAACACTTCAGAACCCCACACAGACTGCTGAGTGCTACACAGAGGTATAAAGACTGAGTTATTCTCACAAAGGTTTACACTGCAGATGTGTTTGGGTAAAAGATCATCATTATGATTGCGGTAGATAAATTCACCCTCTGGATAATGACAGGTCTGTTGGGCGTCACCACTGTTTTCTTTAATACATACATCTTCTTGACGAGTCTGTGGAACTACAAGCAGAAAAAGCAGTGGAGTCCCTGTGAAACCATCATCACGGCTCTGTCGGTGGTCAATGTGGCTCACCAGCTGGTCTGTTACTTCTGGATGACCATGGATGAGGTAGACAGTAAGTGCCACATCGATCAGATGTTCTACATTGTCATGCTACTGTTCATCTACAGCCTCAAGTTCACCATCATGTGGGACACCAGCTTTCTCACCTTTTACTACAGCACCAAGCTGGTGAGCACACCCAATCACTGCTACACACACATGCAGGCCGTCATCCTCAAGCACGTGACCTTAGTTGTTTTTGTCATCCCTCTGTGCGGCCTGGGCACCTGCATGCCGATGCTCGTGGCGTTTCACCCTGACAACGACACCACAGTGAGCAAAGACTGTGGGATTTTATTGCCCGACGAGTACTCTGGCCAGATCTATGAAGCCGTGTATCTGCTCCTCGCTGATGTAGTGCCAGGGGTGCTCATGGTGAAATGCTGCATCTCCATCTCCATCCACCTGGCCATCCATCTCCGCCACATGAAAGCCAGCACCAACGGAGCCCACTGCCCAAAGCTGGGCTCTCAGTTGAGGGTGATCCAGATGGCTTTGTCTCTAGTGGTGATCTTCACCCTCTTCCTCGTGATCGACCTGTACGTCCACTACCAGATAGCGGTGAACCACGAGAACATCCTCGCACTCACGTTCTTCTTCACGTCCATCTACACGACTGTCTCCGCCACAGTGCTGATCTATGGGAAACATACTTTTTGGAAAGCTCTGATACATGAAGTTAACGTCTGCCTGGATGTATATCCATGTTTGTCTTGTCTGAAGTTGCCCGAACACAAGAAAAAAGCCAGCACTCATGCAAAAGTTATACACTGAGAAGCCAATTTGCTTCGCACTGAATGTCTTTGTGCTGAAATCAATTGGTCATTGTCTGAACTTATTAAAAACTCTGAAGTAACTTATTCTTTTATCTTTTGTGCTAGCAATTTCCGTAATGACTACTGTCCTGCTGTATCACCATTAATTACAATTTCTTACATCAATAAGGGTTTTTAGCTGTGTTAGCCAATTAGAGCAGGGAGGGTAGAGCTGCTCGAGTGACGCACAGATCACAGAGCCAGGTAACCAGCTTTCCATCCAAATCACAAGCGCATCAGACTGTACCTATGAATATGAATATTTCAGTAGAACAGATAATAGTCAGGATAGTAAAATAGATCCCCAAGCATGGTTGCCTGGACATGATGTAACTCCGTACCCATCTAAAAATGTTAAAAAATACATGTGACTGTGGTGAGAGTACAGAGCATATTAATAAAACAAGAAAGCACACACAACCTGAATTCTTTTTTTCCTCCTCATCACTGAGGTTTTTCGAGTTTTTCCTCAGTCAGGTTGCAGATATTGTTTTTCTCTCTTTTGTTTCTCTTTCATGGTCTGCACTGGGGCTAACTGATGCCATAGGTCTTCTCCTTATCCTTGCCTACTTAAGTACTGGCTTTAGTTTGCGTTCTTTCTTAAATTACCTTTTTTTTTCTCTTTCTTTCATTTCTTTTGTATTGTCCGTAGTAAAAATGTATAAATGTGGCAGGATGAATGACACGTGACAAATCTGATAACTTGTAATGTAAAAACCTGCAGTAAAGCGGTAAAAAATAAAAAAGTTGCACATGGCGACGATGTCGGCCTGCTTGTAACTGGTTGCCAGTCCAAACTCCTCTGCACCAGTTTGGGGAGAAGAAAAATAATTGTTCATTGGTCCTCAAAAGAAGTGTGTACTCCTGCACTCGACAGCTCCCAGGTGTGATTGTGTGTAACTGCGACTGTGTGTGTGTGTGTGGGTGTGAAGCTGGGCGTTCCTGAAAAATGCACTCATGCCCAACAAACCTACTCCAAGTAAATAGAGGCTTTAAAAAAAATGCAGCAGACCTCTTTGCAATGCTCCATTAGTTCATACCCTCTAGCACCACCAAGTGAGGTTCAAAGCAGAGACACAATAGTGCAGCTAATCCCGCTCCACACAGAGACTCAGGATCTGTCCAGAAGCTAAGTGGACAAAGTAAGAAAGGCCATAACTTCCTTTGATGCAGGGGACTCCCACCCCTCCTGTCTTTCTCTCTCTGTTGGTGGGAGTTGGGTTTGGCATGACAGGGGCAAAAACATCTCCATATGATCAGATACTGGCCAACATGTATGCAAATCCTCACTATGGAATATGGTTCCCTATCTTCATACTTCTTTGTTTAGGAGATGACAGTGGGTGGAAGAAGTATTTTGATCCTCTACTTAAGTAAAAGTACCAATACAACAATTCAGAAATACTCCATTGCAGGTAAAAGTATTATCAGCAAAATGGCTCCTCTATGACTGACATATTATTTTACAGTATATGACATTATTAGATTGTTGCATTTTACTGTTTGTAGCTGGTCGAGGTGGAGCTAGCAGTTAACTTTAACTACTGTATACACAGTTAGTTACTTTAGCCAAGTGGCCCCCTCCAAAGGGCCACAAAATAAATCTCAGGGGTCGTGGGATGATTCTAGTTCTGCTACACACAAATATGTGTTTATTTTCTTTTGCTTTTCTGTCATCTTTTTTTATTTTTTATTATTGGATCATTTTACCTCCTCATGCCTTAAACAGTTGAATGAAACCATCTGAAAAGTTTAGAGAGTAAATGTCTCTTTGATGGAACTGCTAACAACTCAAAGACATACAAAATGTAACAAGGAGCCCGAACCAGACGTGGCTAGTGTAAGAGGTCACAAGCCAAAAATGTTTAGAACCACTGGTTTAATATTTAACAATACATTGTATTTGATATCATGTGTTTTTCTAATGTAAAATCTAAATCTGAAAAGTCACTATAGCTGTTGCTATAGCTGATAAATATGGTGGAGTAAAAAACACAATATTTCCCTCTGAATTGTAGTGCCGTAGAAAAATTGCACTTAAGTGCAGAACTTGAGTAAATGTACTTAGTAATATTCCACCACTGTGAAATTACTTTTTTCAACCATCTGTGTAGCTTTCTGCTAAACTTTCCAGCTGTGTTCCATCGAGTGTTGTCTCAAGGTAATGGAAACTGTGTGTGTGTGTGAGACCTCACACTTTATAACAACTCACAAGTTAGACGCAGATGTGTCATTGGCGTATAGTCAGTTGACAGGAGCCTGGTAAGACATCTGCGGTGTAAATGAAAGGAACGAGACTGTTGTGATTGATGTCCTCAGATTCTATACAGCATGAAGCTGTAAACATGTTTATAGTATGGAGATTGTTTCCATGGAGATGTTGCTGAGCATCCAGCTAAACCTGGCAGTTGCAACATTGCTCTGCTTGCATGTGTGAACATCACTTGAAATAGTTTTTGCTCCCGTGACTTGCAGGGAGAATGATATCATGTACCTTGCTATCTGACAGGAAGGAACAGGCCATTAGCAAGACCAGCACACATCCCACAACTCCAATAAACATATCACAAACTCCTCCCTGCAGATGGCCTCCCATGATAATGCATCTTAAGCTGGTGCATCAACATGAGCTACAAAAGGTATCATTTTGCTACACCTACTCTAATTGTTTCTGACATACATAAATCACCAGTTCTGTCAGTTTCTTAGATGTTTTGAACTCAAATGGGTAATTTTTCCACTTTCAGCAGCGTCCAAATGACACAAAGATTGTAGTGAGGGCACAGAGAGTAATCTGTATTCACTGCGTTGACAGGATCGTAGTTAAGAGATGGCGAAGATGCCTTTCTAAAATAATCAGTCACCAAAAAATTGTAGTTTGCTGGTCTTTCAATAAGTCTTTATTTTTGTTCAGTCAACAACTGCTTGTTCATAAAAAAGATCATTATAAATCTCGAGGCATTGTTTGTATACAATTTCTTTGATACTTGTTAGGAAATGTGTACTGTACAAAAAAGTGAATCCCCTGTAAAACGATTAAAAATAAAAATAAAATACTGACACCTTATTTATCGATTCAATTTGATCATTTTACAGCTTACATGCACAGATTTAGCACAGCTCTGAAGGCACAGAAAATGTATTGCTTCTTTTAAAACATTTAAACAGTGAAGCAGTATGTTGCATAAGAATAAGCCATCTCTGTACACACCGGGTGTGCAAAACAATGGAAATATTAAAATTAAATGAAAAGCAATAATTTAAATTTCAATAATGAATTGATAAAAAAAAAAGAAAATCTACCAACACCTGAAATAGAAAACTAACGTGAACTTCAAAGGCATTGCTTGCTTGTACCATCCAGCGTTTAGGATTCTTTAAAAGGAACAGTTCAAAATTTTGGGGAGTGCACTCATTTTCTTTCTTAGAGAGAGTTAGATGAGAAGATCGATACCACTCATGTCTGTATGGTAAATATGCGGCTGGAGGCAGCGGCTAGTTAGCTTAGCTTAGCATAAAGACTAGAGACAGGGGGAAACGGCTAGCCTGGCTCTGTGTGAAGGGAACAAAATCCACCTACCAGCACCTCCTTGTTTACAAAATCTGTGGTTTTATGGGGGGTTATGTGCTGGATTATTTCTCAACAGGAGCAGTAATTTCCTTGAGGCTTTGCTGGTTGCCTGGCAATGCCACATAACCACAAATGATCATTTTTACACTTAAGGTTTTGTTCATATAACGCACACAAGATATACAGGGTTAATTAGTGAGCTTCAATGCTAGCAGGCTATTTTGTTACCTTTGAACAGAGCCAGGCCAGCTGTTTCCACTTGTTTCCCAAAATGTCAAAACTATTCCTTTAAGGAAAAAAACTTACTTCCACTAAACACCAACATCAACGTGACACAGTTTGGAAGCATCAGTTACAGTATTCAGTTCATCATAAACATCCAAAAATTTTTTTAAAAGAAAGCATAATCTGCAACACATTCATTAATGCCATCCAGTGTCTCTAAAACATTGTGGTTTAGGAAAATGGGTTTGATCATAATATTACTGAACACCATCATCGCACACAAAATAACTACCATTTCAAACTAACAGTTACATTCTGTACATTGTTTTCCCTGCTCTTGATCAAGTTTGACATGTATCTAATGCAGCTTTTTCCTGTATGGAATGCCAGTAAACAGCTAGGGGGGAACTAAGTCATCCAGTGTCACTCCAACACATAAAAGCAAAATATTGCATTGCAGCATTGGTCATTCCTTTTCCCTGCGAGTGATAAAGTCTACAACATACTAACTTCAAGAAAAAAAGCATCCAATCACTGTTTCATTGCCTCTTAAAAAGCACACTGAATCCAAGGCTGTAGTGACCTTATGTACCCAAAATCATATATCCTCTTTTGCACAGCAGTGCTCTCTTATGACAACAACCCCACACATATTCTTCCTTACGGCTTAAACAGCTAAAACTTGAGAACAAAAGACTGCTTGGATTTATTAGTGACTTGCCTCCGAAAGACTTTTTTTTCCCAGATGAAAATCTGGCATGCATCCCACGTAGATGGTCCTGCATCTGTACCCTTCTGTGGCGTTTACACAATGCCAAAATGAAACTGTGCTTTCATCACAGCAAAATCAGATAATTAGTGAAACTTTAAGGCCCGTGTGCAGTTGCAGCCTTAGTTGGGGGGGTGCTCATACGAGGGGAACATCGACTTCCTCGTCTTTGGAGGTGGTGGAGGAGGCTTGCTCTCAGTTTTCATTGGTAGCGGAGGAGTGAACTGTGGGGAAAGAGAAGAGAGTTCAAATAAAAATGAATTACAGAATATTTTAACGTTTACATGTCATTAAATATGTATTAGTGAGGGGGTGCTATTTTCTCAAAGCAGACGTACCTCTGAGGAGAACCCGGGGTTGTCAATCTCGTGCGGGTGTTTCTTCGGAGGCATGGGTGGGGGGGTCCCTGGGGTGTCAATGGTACTGGCATCATTGTCACTGAGGAGTGACGAATAACCTACCACAGGAGAGAGGAAATAAAAGCTTTTCAGACCGCATGCATCTGTTAATATGTATGTGTGCGTGTGTGTGTGTGTGTGTGTGTGTGTGTGTGTGACCTGATTAGGGCTATAGACTAGAATGTGCTTACACAGGGTTAGTAGGCATAGTTTTCCTTCTCATCTGTGTGCAAGGCATATTTTTTAAGAGAAAATAAAACGATGACATGCAGTGCAGTGTTTGTCAGAGCAGTGGGCTTTTTTGCTACATACTGGAGCTGCGTGGTGTGCGCGGTGTGTGTGGAGAGGCAGGTAGCGGGCTGAGGGGGTTAGACAGGCTGAGGTGGGATGAAACACCCTGGAACAGGGAGAGGGTAAGCCGCCGGTCCCCTAATTGTAAGCTCTTGGGTCTCTGCTGCTTCTCTGGAGGAGTCTGGAATAAAAACCAGAAAACAAAGATATAGGCTTCCATGTAAAACAGTCAAGCATTATGGAGCTACTCCCAATTCACAACAGAATAACAGAAACTTAATATTGGAATCATATGGTGATACGAGTGAAAGTATATTGTACATGGAAATGAAAATAGAAGAACATACATAAAATATAGCACCTAAACATAAGGCCTTACCTCATCTGCATCCGACTGCCTTTCCAGAAGGACCTGGGATTTGCTCATACTCCACTCCTTACGGTTCTTTCTAGCTATTCTGTTGTCCTCCTCTGAGCGGGACAAAACCGAGGCCCTGCGATCGCTGGGACGGGACAACAAGGAACTGCTTGTGAATATTCAGGGGCGGAGAGAGAGAGAGAGTGCTTTTGATTTGAGCAAAGACAAAAATCAAGTGTTTGAAGAAAGCAGTCTCTGTAGTGACACAATGCAACACAATGTCAGACAAAACCAGGCAGGGGGAAGGTAGACGAAGGCAGCAGGGAGAGCATGCTGGGACTGACTCATGGGAGGAAACGCAGGAGGGTCCATCTGAGGATGTGGAGCCGCTGGAGAGGCCTGAGGAGGCGTTGGAGAGGGTTGAGACAGTGGACATGCGACGCAGGGTGGAGGACAGGATGTAGGGCATCACCATCGAGCCCACGCGACTCTTCTTCCTCTCAGTGAGAGAGCAGGGCTGGGACATACAAATGGGATTAAGCATCATCGGGAAATCTTGGCAGGGGAGGAGCACAATGACAGGCAAAACTCGGGCTGCAACGGACTGGCTAAAGGAAGATTTATGGTCCTGCGCTAATATAATGTACACTGCTTTGAATGAGAAGCGTTTGATAGGAAGGCAAGAGGGCCAATAGCTTAAGTTGGCACCGTCTTACATTAAATTGAGTTTGCGGTTGGCAACACACCAAGGTTATGACGCCATAATGCTTCTCCACTTTCTCCCGAAGGTCTTGGAAGCAAGTAACCAGACGGTTGTGTAAGGGCTTCAGCTGCTCCGTCGTCTTCTCCCCGTGGATGCGAATCCCATCTGCCAAGAGAGGGATCTAGAGGGGAAGACGGGCACTTAAGTATTACAAAACATGTTCTGCTTTGAGGCCAGTGTCAATGACAATGACGGTGGAAGGATTTACCTGCAGGGCGATGAGGTGTTTAAGGACCTCAATGCGCTCGTGGTCCTCTGGGTGCTTTTGGATGTAGGTGTCTGTAAAGAATGCCTACAGAGGATGAAAACAGGATGAAAATTGGGTAGCTTTTTAAACACACTCGCTGAAAATATAGCTGCAAGCAACAATGAACAGGTTTCCACAGCATGACAAAGAGGCCACAGCGGTTATAATGAATAAAACTTTGTAGCTCATAACAGGCTTGAGGCCAGCCAGAACTTATGTTAATGAAAAAAGGATTTACAAATGTGTATTTGTTTGCAGTTGAATGATTTATTGGTTATTAGTGTAGTTTGGTAGTGTTTGATAGCTGTATATTATTTTCCAAATCAATTACTTAAGAGCCAACTGTGCACACAACCTGAACCTGATTTAGCAAAAACAAATACAGTGCAGTCTGTAAGTAGTGGGACAGTGACACTTTTTTTTGGGTGGGGGGGTGGGGGGGATCTGTACTCTTGTGTAGTGGATTTAAAGACTGGTTTCTAGTACTAGGTGCTGTTCAAATGTATTGTTCAAATGTAAATGTACAAGCCATACTGAAGGTATGGCTCTATAAATGACAATGCTGGTGTGTCGGTCAGTCGGTCAGCCACTGTGGTCCAGACTGAAGTAATTCAGCAACGGATGGATTACCATGACATTTTGTGCAGACATTCATAGTCCCTGGAGGATGAATCCTAATGACTTTGGTGATCCCCTGACTTTTCCTCTAGGGCCACCAGCAACCATCACCCTTAGCTGTACTTTGTGTTTAGTGCTAATTAGCCAACGCTAGCATGGTAACATGCTAGCGTTGGCATCCTAATGTTAGCATTTAGATCAGCCTTACAGTATAGGACAGCCTGCATTGTATTTCATGCTAATTAGCAAATGTTAGCATGCTAATACGCTAAACTAAGATGGTGAACATGGTAAACATTATATCTAAACATCAGCATGTTAGCATTGTCATTGTGAACATTTAACTTGGTAAGTACAGCCTCACAGAGCTGCTAGCATGGCTACAGACTCTTGTTAGGAGATTTTCTATGATGATTGCGATTACTTTATGTCTCTGTATGGTGCCTATAAAGTGACGGTTGTGATTTTTTCTTTTTTGTATTTGTTTGTTCCAAGGTTACTTCAACATCTCGATCCAAATATGAGGACACGATTAAATAATGTTGTGTATTTATGCTCTGAACAATTGTCTTATTAAACAAAACATTAAAAGTCAAACCTTCTCATAGTTGGAGAAGCCGCCCATGACAGCAGGGTCAACAATGCCACTGAGCATCATGGACAGTGGGTTGATGGACAGTGAGCGATCACAGGCTTGCTGCTGCACGAGGTTACTCAGCTTTTCATTGGCCATCTCCATGGTCTCTATGGCGTTCGCCAAAGGACTGATCTCCTCCTGCCCATCAGAAGAATTTCATGAGGAATAATGTGCATTTGAGGAATTTCTAAAGTGAAAGAAACTGAAAAAAAACAAGAAACAACACAGTTTGAGCATCAAGGTTGTTTCTTACCACTGAGACAGATTTGACTTCAAACCATTTCAGAATCCCTGGGAAGCGATAGGCGGTAATGTAAGTTGTTCTCTCGATCCACATGGTCTGTAGTGCAGAATAAATAGCAATAAAACATTAAAGGGTGGCATTTTAATGTCTTTATTCATCTTCAGAGTGAGGTATGCGCAAAGACAAGGTTGTTTATACATTTTTTGGAATTTATGGGTGTGTGCTTACACATATGAGCTTAGTGCTTTAAAGTAAATTTAAAAAGTGCTCACTGCAAATTCATTGTCTGGGTCCTTTTCACCTTTCCTGAAGGGCCTGGAATACTGGAACTGGTCCACTTCATTGGTTCTGTAATAGCTGCAAAAGAACAGGGAAGGACAGCAGTGAGTTAGCAGTTTGACCAGAGAACTATAAATCTCAGGGTCTTCACGAGAAAATAAATCAGCCTTTAAGTGTTCTGTTACGCACTTTAATATCTGCTCTGGAACCCCCTTGTCTTTAAACCGGTGCGGCACGGTGAGAACAGGCTTGACAGTAAAGCACTGGATGTCTGTGAAGTTCAGCTAAGGATAAGACCAGGAATAGTGTGGAGATAAGTTGTGTTGAATCAGATTTTTTAACTCCGTAATTGTCAAACAAGACTAAGAGTCTACAGCCATGCTAGCAGCTCTGTGAGGCTGTATATCAGCACAGTGGTGCTTTGAGCTAACATGCTAATATGCTGATGTTAAACAGGTCTAATGTTTACCAAAGTATTTACAATTAATCCTGAGCGGAACATGAATGTCTGAACAAAACTTCAAGACAATTAATCCAACAGAGATATTTCACTTAAAACCACAAACGTCCCCATCATTGGCTTCCTCAGAGCCATGCCGCTAACATGGCTAAAAATCTTAATAAACAAACAGCTTTCGTGTGCATTATCATTTAAGGATACGCTGTGCAGGGGAGTTGTGAATGTTGTCTCCAGGGGGCGCTGTGCTGGTCATCCGTACTGCGTTGGGGAACTGAGAGAGCAGCTTTAAGCTGAAGTCTTCAAGCCACTCGTACTCCTTGCCTCGGTAGATGAACATCTTGTTCTGTAGCAGAAAATGTCAGTGTGCAACACAACAAATGAAACTCAATAAAAAGCTATAATTATGACCAAGCTCATTTTCCATAATTTATGAGAGCTGTGCTCGTGCAGTGCCGTGACAGGACTGTTTTCATTCTGACATTCTCTTGTGTCATCAAAAAGCCAATAACCTTTATCGGCATTATTGCACATTGCCCCGAGAAATGTTTCAAAAAGCCAACTCATTGCGCAAGCATGGCGCATGATGGTTTCTCTAAGTCTCTACTTATTGAAATAGGTAATCATTTCCTTACCCTGAGGAAAGAAGGGAATCCAAGGCCATAATATCCTACAGCGAAGTATTCTGGCTGTGGCCGCATTGCATGCATTATATTTTCATAGAACTGGGCTTGTTTTTTCTGTGACAGAGGACAAAGATGGTAAGGATGCAGGACATGTACATTATGTTATTAGTCTGTTAGTGGTTACAAATAGAAATCATTCATAATAAATTAATTCCAATAACATCTTCAGAAAAAAAGGTTACTCTCATTTTCTTTTGTTATTATGAGAAAAGATTATTGGAGCGCAATAATACTCAATACCTACATAACTACTGAGAGACTTTATAAATAGATTCTTTGTAATACATTCAAACTCCACAGCATCAGCAGACATTATCTGGTTGGAAATTAGTTGGGTAAACAGGTTATCTCCTCCCCATCTCCTCATGTTCAAACAATTGCACTCAGCCTTGTACGAGCTGGAACACAGTTATTGTCCACCATTACTCATCAGACTAATTTCAATAGTCTTACTGAGGCTTAAACAATAACAATCTCTATATTTAAGCTGTTTTCATATAAGCTTATAAAGCTGCCTTTCTCAGAGGTTTTAGGAGTGATAGTATCTTGTTTGTTGGGCTGAATTAAAATACACGTGTCCTCCTACCAGCAGCTGACTCAGCTCCATGAAGTCAAACATGTGGCTCTCATGCATCTTGGCCAGCTGCTTGCCCAGCTCAATGGCCTTCTCCCACATCTGAGAAGACATGTGCATCACTCAGTTAAAAGTGGACATAAAACCTGAACATAAACACACAGGAGCACAAGCTAGACGATGCCATCTGGCTCCCACGTCTGTCCTCGGTGAAAACCCCCACCTCACGGCTTCGAGGGAAAACTGTTGAGCGAGAGGACTGAACACTGACACAACAAACAAAGCTGCGGCTGGTGTGTGAGCTTAAGAAACTTCCCCACCTGTTTCACAATGCTAAGCAATCTGAACTTTCGATGCAAGCTCACGTGCAGAGCAGTTAATACTCACCTTGCCCTTGTCCAAGTAACATATGATCTCGTGGAAGAGCCTCTCTTTCAGCTCCTGCTGGGTCCATACATGCTCCCCATCTCTAGGTATCAGATGAAGTGCGCAGTGTTTGTCAGACCACTGGGGAAGTAAATTACCGTAAATTAGAATTCAGGTAAACATTTAGAAGCATGGTAATATTAGCAATGGTTAAACAGCTCAAACATAAATAAAGATTTTGATCTTGTTTAAGCTGAAAAAAAAAACAAAACACTTTGATATGTCAGAGACCTCCAGTAATTCTGCATGTAGTAGCAGAGTGTAGGCCGCCTCTGTGTAGTTCTCACAGTCCAGCTGCAAATCTCGCAGCTTGTACAAGTACCTGGTAACAAGAGCACATCAGTTAGACACAGTTAGCCATTTGGTTCTAAAAACCAGATGCTCCGTCTCTCCATCGGACTCACCGGATGTAAATGTCCTCCCTCTTTTTTTCTTTGTAGAAATTCTGCAAGAGGAAAATCTTACTGAACATATTCTTGAAAACTTTTTCTCTCCAGCAATTTGCAGAACAGCACAGGTAATTGCTCTATTATGTACATGCACAAATAGTGTTAACCCTTTAGGAAATATAGACACGGGGCGTACCAGCACATTGACAGTGCAGCTCATGCGGTGCTCAGGACTTTCGTCATGTGTGATGGTGCGGTACGCCAGGAGATTCTCCAGCAGGCTGCTCAGCAGCAGAGCCAGCTCCTCTCCTGACTGTGACAGGTATCTGTGGCGTCTGCAGTGCTCCAGTAACCTGCACATACAAACAAATAAACTTCACAGACTACTCTTTAGCTGTAAAGGACTATTTCTAGTCTAGTCAGTTTGCCAAAGCCTGCCTTTCCTCCTGATGAGCATATTAAAATCTGTTTTTGCATTGTTTGGTATCGTACACTCTGTCCCTGAGGGGTTTCTATTGATTACAGACTGCTTACGATTCTAACAGACTGTCTTGTCCTTCTGGATCCTTGAGGACTTTTTCAAACACACAATCATAAAGGCCTTTGTTGTATTTTATCAGCAATCCTATGTGAATTCCCTATCACACAGAATTGAAGGATTTTTGATCGGTGCGTTGTACTACTTAAACAACTTTCAGAATAAAATAAATATTTTCTGTTTGATCTGCTCCTCTGCCTTACGTTTTCTCCAGCAGGACTTTGTACTGCTCATCCCCTCGGCCTCCTTCTACCTCTTGATCCAATTTAGTTATCAGTTCATTCTCAAACTGCAAAGATAAGAAGGGAATTAAAAAACACACCATCATACACATCACAAATGTCATGTTTAGCCGGGAGCTGCTTCAGTCGGATTTAAACAAAAAACATCAAAGTGCTGAACTTCTGAGATAACTTTTTTTTTTTTTTCGTTTTAAGGATCATTTTTTGGTTTTTCTGCTTTATTCAACAGCGACAGGGGAGAGGGAGGGGATGACATGCAGCAAAGGTAATAATATGTGGTACATGGTGAGCTACCGGAGCACCCCATGAGATAACTTTTTACCGTTTGAAACGTGCGTCCGGGGCTGAAGTTGTGCTCACACTGCATCATATCAAAGAAGATCGGGATGGTAGCTTTCCTCAGTTCGGGCTCGGGCACCAGTGTGACCTCCAGAATGGGTCCGACCATGGCTGGGATGAACTTCATTTTGTGCGGGCCTGAGGGACAACAAAACATTATCACACAGAAATATCATAGTATGATTTCAGAAGGCAATAATAAGCTGCACCTTCATTTCTCAACAAACAGAGGACAAATCTAATAATGTGGTAAACAAAACAACACACTGTGAAACTGGACAATAAAAAATATTGTCTTGTTATTCCCCTTGCATTACTGGCAGGCACTGAATAAACAATTCCACAAACTCTATGATAATAGCAGCATTATCAGATGGTGCAAAATACTCACCAAGATTGTACCACATATCTCTGATCTTAAATCCAATAGTCTTCCTCATGTCTCCATATCTGTGGCAAATTTAAATCAAAGAGCTTTTAAAGTAAGTTCTCTATTTAAATAATCTTTTTGATCAGATGCAAATGTTCTCACTTGTTCAGTATCTTATTTCGTTTCTCTTGAGAGAAGGATTCCAGCTGAAGTGTCGTGTGGGTGAGGAACGCCACAGTCAAATGAAAGTAGTTATTCCACAGCTGCGAGGGGAGCAGGGTTTTCAAATATTAATACCATAATTACCTTCTCATAATACTAGCTTTTGATTTTGTGTTTAATAAAAAACAAATGTGACCTCTACCGAGGCGGGGGAGGACAAGACACACCTGTAGTTCAAAATACGCCTGGTCCAGGAAATACATGTTGAGGACGTCCGAGTACTGGTTGATGGCCCTCAGGAAGACCTGCATCTGCACCAGGTTCATGATCATCCAGTCGGCAGGAAAGACGTTTCCCATGAGGTCCTTAAACATGATGAATGTCTCCATGAGGAAGTCCTGAGGGCAGCGGAAGAATAAAATCCTTACTGCAAGTGTATGCACACTGTTGCTTTAAAGAAATACAATAAGTAATATCCAACAGACCCACACTTAAACCAAACTAAGCAAACCCAAAGCAGCGCTGCTACTTGTCAGGCACGCATAATGCCCCCACAGCTTAATGGGGGCCCACTGACATCCTTATCATGTCAGTCCAATCCATTGCATGGAATGTCTATAATCAATATTCTCTTAAGGAGCAGTAAGTGGCCTGGGTGGTTTAATGCCTGTTATTGATGAGATGTTTCAGGACAAGATGTAGCCAACAGGGGAGGAACCAGGACACTTACAATGATATCCTGTCTCGTCTTGAAGGTGCTGATGTAGTGAGCGTAATGCATGTCATCCATTTGCTTCAGGATGGCCGTCATGCAGGCGAGATAGTGACCCTGCCGCAGAGGAGTCCACTATTACTCACATGATTTCACTGTGAAGTCTCAAAAAAAAAAACAAAAAAAAAATGCACATATACAAAGACTATATGTGCATATACAGAACATATAGTCCTTGTTGTGTTTTGTCATGGCTCTTAAAAGATTGGCGTTCTACTATATTTAGGTATCGCTGATGTCAGTGTTATTAATATTGAAACGAATGCTGAGGATGTAGCCGTCAAGGACATATTTCAGCTGTAACATCACAGTGTGTCTTACAGAGAGAGGGGAGAATCTGTCCATGCTGATGACAGTGCGATTAACCCTTCGAAGGAGCCGCTCCATTATCAGCTGAACGTGCCCTCTGGTTGGACCCTGCAGACACAGAACAGCCTCAGGTACAATTACCAGCTGAAACACAGCAACACAGACATGCTACAGAATAAAAGGGTGGGTTCACAAAAAAATCAGTTATTTGGAGATTTATCTTGGTTGTATTAGCCCAGGTTTTGAAATACTTGTCTTTCTCATTTCATTAACTCATTTATTTCTCCACTACAATGGAGGTGAATTTCTTTTGTGGTGCTCACAGTATTGAAAAAATACAAAATTTCAACAGCAGTGTGTCTTTACTACAGATTATCCACTCTATCAACAGTTTTCTGTTGAAGAAACAAACTAGAGCTGAAGCAATTAGTCACTTCATCGATTAGTCAGTTGACAGAAAATTGAATCTGCAACTATTTTGATGATTTTGCAAGCAAAAATGCCAAACATTTCTGCCAATCATTTGTGGAAAGAGATGTTGCTGCCATTTTTTAATGCAGTGAGCATCACAAACAAAATTCCATTCACCTCCATTGTATTGGGGTGGTGGGAGAAAGGCAAATAAAACCCAAACTATCTGTGTGTCTAGACATTCCAACTATCTATCCATTCATTTTAAACTGCTTATCTGGGTCTAGGTCACAGTGGCAGCAGGCTAAGCGTCTAGGGCAGCCTAGACGTTCTTCTCCTTAGCTACATCCGCCAGCTCCTCCAGTGGGACGGCAAGATGCTACCAGGCCAGATGGGGTATGTGATCCCTCCAGCATGCTCTGGGTCTGCCACGGGGCTTCCAGTTGGACATGCCCAGAAAACCTCTAAAGAGAGGCCCGAATCCCCTCAACTAACTCCTTTCTTGCGAGGTCCCCACCAATGTCTGAGCTCGTTTCTCTGAGGGTGAGCCCAGACACCCTGTGGTGGAAACTCATTTCGGCCGCTTATATCCACAATCTCACGTTTCTTTCTGTAATTTGTGTGTTAAGACCCTTTAAACTTAGAACCTCTGTGTGTCCAAAGGTGAATTCTGACTCCTCACCACGTCCTTGCGGTCCAGGTTGTCCAACACCGTGCTGAGCAGTTGGGCGCAGGCCTCATGGTCAGGTTTACAAGAGTGGTCATCCAGCTGCCCACTCAGCTGGTCAGTAACAAGTGGCAGAAGCACATCTCGACAATCTGTGGCAACAGAGCAGAGGAAGACTGTGCTCATTGGATCACACAGCACATTTCCTTTTAATGGAGCTGACCTGACAAACTTGTATGTTGGTGAGTTTTCTTTTTCCCTCTTCATCTTGTGTGAAAAGTCATTATGTGGTTTTTGAGCCTCAGGGACTCCTACCTGGCTGCCTGAAAAGGTCACTCTCCACCATTTTACACATGCAGCCCAGCTTCTGACGCACGAGCTGCAAGTCAGGAATGCTCTCAATGAACTTCGCTAGGAGAACACTGAAAAGAGAATGAACGAAAAGATCGGCTGTAACAATTTTAATGCTATTCAAATTTCACATCTAGTAATTATTGTCACGAAGGACTAATGAGCAGCACACATGACAGGTTGATTTTACATCAGCAGGAAATGAGAATAACGCCTCCTTTACTCAGAATTAAATCTGATAATTTGCACTGAGACAGGCAATTATCATTTCCTGCTGCGCAAACCCTCTGGATAGTTACCTGAGCTCCACGGCATCAAACACAGTCTGGATGTCATTAATGATGCTGGGGAGGTATTTCAATATTGCCCCCTGAAAAGGCAAAGAATCAGGTCTCATCAGGCTGAAGCATGGGGGATGTTTTTTATTCTGTGGTAAAACCAGAACGTACCAGACTTTTTCCCTCACCTCACTAAGACTACCAACAGGGAACACACACTTACTTTGCAGTTAATTTGTAAAACTTTTCAATAACTTGTCCATAACAGTGAAACACATTTTCACAGCTGGACTGCTGCAGTCTACATGCAACACTGAAAATGAAAGCAACATCTTCATAGTGTCTGACCAGCTGCATTTTAGTTTTACTTCCAAGCTAGAAAATAATAAACTGGTGAAATTTTAAAATGCTCCCACATGATTTTCAGTTCTATAATACACCAAGCAACAGCTACCAGAAACATCAAGCATTCTTCTTCAACTTACCTTTATCTTCACTCCCTCATCAAGCGGTCTGTCCATGAGAGTGTTGAAAGACAGGAAAAGGGTGCGAATGGAGTTGAAGAAAGCATCCCCATCCTCACTGTTCCCGTAGAATCTGAGAATCAAGGCCAGGCATTGCATTACAAGAAGTCTCCTTAGAATATGAGACTGAAAAGTAGATTCTTGTGCGGCAGCGCCTCCGATACCTGAGATAGAGAACCCGGGACTGCACGATAAACCTGAACAGGTACTTCAGAGCTTTGAGTGCTGCATAGAGCCTCTCGGTCAGGACAGGCTCCTCAGCGTGGCCCACGTAGAAGTTAAGCACCCTGGTTAGCTTCCTGAGAAAGTGAATGAGTCAGGCATCAAGGTCTGCTGGTAATTTGGGTGTGGGTGGAGAAGTAAAAATAAGCTAAAAATAAACAGCTTGAAGGGGCGTAAGCGATCAAAGTTGGGAAATACAGAATGGAGACTCACATGTAAGCCAAAGTGGCACTGAAGTGCTTGTTGATGTAGGTTTCCAGGACGGGATTGAAGTGCTGGAATTTGATGTCGCCAATAAGTGTGATTATAAATACCTGGTTATAAACAAGAAGAAGAAACAAAATCAGAGCCTTGTCCAAGTTGAAAGAACATACATAGACTGTATATCAGTGGTTGCCAACCTTTTTTACTTGTGACCCAGTAAAGTTAGAATCCTTAACATTTACATTAAATCAAATCCCATTTTTGATACTATTTATGGTCTGCATTTCAGCAATAGCCATTTAAGGTATTTAGATTTGTTGCATTTTCTGTAAATCCCTGTCCATATAATAGTTTTCATTGTTAAGAGTCTGCCATTCCCGGCTGGATTCAAATTACCTTCACACACACGAGGGATTCACAGGAAACAATGCATACATGTAATCCAGTGTTACTGTTCATCACTTCATCTGACTAATATCAGCTTCTCTGTCAACTTTCCTAACACCATGTCAAGGCTGTATTAAGTCACTGCTAATGAAATCTGAACATCATACTGCCGCTGCTTCACAGTAAGGGCCGGGTTGTGCTACAAAAGAACTACTTTGTACGACGTATTGTCTGTTCATGTACAAAGGCAAAAGTGTTTATAGGTGTCTCGAAAGGCCACACTCGAACGCGGAGTCAAAAGCCGGCCGTCATAGAGGGAGATGGATATGGGTGTAAGAGCGCACATTTTAAAACGTTCCTTTCATAGTGTTGCGTTCAGTCGTACACATAAAAAGTGTCAGAAATAGTTGTGTAAAGAATGACAAAAAGAGAGCTAGAGAGAGAAATTCAAACCCTGCTTTCATCACCGTATGAAGTGGGTGTGAGTGTCGCACTGTCTGTTTTGGAAAGTAAACAAAATTCTTGGACTCAGCACCCCCAATTACTATGTTGAAAAGAGGTGGGGATGGCCTGACAAAAAACTAACCAAGGCATTGAACACCAGGGTATCATAGGTGTCCTTTTCTGAGGTCTCCATCATGATGTTGAACAGGGCATCGAGCGTGTCCTGGAGAAACTGTGCACAAAACAGAAACCCGTTAGAAAAGAGCCATTAAAAAGGACATTATAAAGCATCTATACTTCTCTAAAATATAGCAGCATATTACACATTTAGTGCAGCATTTGTGACACAAAGAGAACTCACTTTGACAATCTCCCCTCCCTCGACCTCCATCAGCCTCCGCAGAATCTGGTCCAGATCTTCAGGGTTAGACCTCCAGTTCAACAGGCCAAGTAAATCCACTGGACAAACAAGAACACATCAGTATACATTCAGTGGGAGCAACACCTCCTCTGTTACAACATCAGTTAAGATAATTGTGTTAAAAGCCTGAAATTTCAATATAAACCTAATTAGATCTGCATCAATCAACATCACCACATCAGCAAAAATATTAGCAACACAGACTGGCTTAATTAATTTCAAGACAATCTGGGAGGAGGAAATGACTCTGGCACAGCACCTCTATACGCTGTAGAAGCGGTTTCATTTCTTACAGACGACTTGTGACAGGACATCTTTTAATTATCACAGAGTGGGAGATTGGAAGATTGGAAAAATAGAAATGGGGCCCTACGGTACCATTCTGAGTGAGTTTAGTGGAGCAGGTGAGCGAGGAGATCTGGAAGCTGTCTTTAGTCACAGGAATCACTCCTGAATGGTGGAACTGCTTCCCTGTTTGATTCTCCTTTTCCTCCACTTCAGCCCAGGTCGCTGGCAAGGTGAGATAAACCTTTGCATCCTCAGCCTTTTTCACGTCAACCTAAGAAATTCATAAAACAGGGAATGAATTGTGAAGCATATTGATCGATAGAGATCTAATTTCATATTTATTGATTGAGGAGATACTCATGCATAATCCATCTACCCACTGTCAGCTATTCAAGACACCAATTTTTGTGTAATTAGATAAAAACAATCTCCTGCTTATTTTAAAGTGCAGTGACTTCAATTTCATACCAAAGAAAAATACAAAACCACAGTGCTGCAACAGTACCTTATAGACGATAAGTTCATGCCTGCCATCTCTTAGCGTGGTCCCATCTCCTCTCATGAGCCGGACGAAGGCCATACCAAAGGGCTTCTCCGATTTGTCCCTAGCTGAAGGATAAACAGGAGAATGAGCTGCATGGTGGCAGAATTACATGTGGGTGTTTGCCATACAAATAAGGCACAGTCACTCACAGTCCTGGGAGGATCTGTGTCGAAACATCACCCTCAGGTGACAGCGGCACACGTCTTCAATGGGAATTGTCACCTTGCAGGAAGGAGAGAAAAGTCAGGGGAATTAAGGAGAGTATGAATGCAGGATTAGACATACGGAAGAAATGCTATCTGGTGGGAGATTTGTATAAGTAGCACATTCTGTGTCGATATCTTCCCTAGAAGATTATTTCATTGTATTGAGCTACAGTAAATCCATTTGAAAAACTAATGAGAGAACATGAGATATCGTGTTTGAAGCACAGAGCTGAACACGTGGGTCCTTGACATGAGCTTACCTTCACCGTTTCATTCCAACAAGGCTGCTTCACCTGGTAGTAAATGACAGACTTGTACTCCGTGATGCCATCGTAACCGGCCCCAGGAAATATGGCCTTCTATAAAAATTGATGGAAGGAGATTATTTTACATGATAGGAACAATATAAATTTGCTCTTTGATGCTAATTTATGTTTGTCACATAAATCTTAATTAGTATTAATTAATTAAATAATCCATTGGTCTTTTTTACCTCCATGGGATTGCCTTCATCATCATGCACACTCAGTATGACCTCTACATTTTTTGGGGTCTTCTTTTTACCACGGTCAAACTCTCCCTGCAGCAAGGTTATGTAAATATCATTCCTCACGTTTCCTGGAGAAAGGACAACAGATGATCAGGTGGATGTGCCCGAGAATTTATGAACCCTTCACACGGCTTTGTAAGCAATTAAAATGAACATGACCGTGGCGTATATAGAGCAATGCCCAGCAACAAAGACTTTAATCCACCTGGGAGGATGATTTCTGGAAAGCCCATTTTCCCAACGATAGCCGTGCTGCGGTCCACAAAGTGGGGGTAGTCCTTCCTGACTTGGGCCAGATCCCCTGGGAGGAGCTTCAGGGTCACAAACAGCCCTGCCAGCAAACATGTAAAGAAATTCAATGAGGCAGACAACGAAAGGACACAGCCTGTAGACCCCTCACACATCATTTATTTCCATCAAAACAAAAAAGGTCAATTTAGAGCTACCCTCTGAAATCACAGGGGAACACACTGTGAGCACTTCATTTTACCCTGGCCTTTGTGATTGACCTCCCGCGTGGCAATGACTTTGTTGAAGACAGCGGTGAGCGGCTCATTCTCTCCTATGACTCGAGACGGGATGAGTGGAGACATGATGAGCTGCCTCTGACGGATGTAGGTTTCCATTGCTATCCTGGGAGAGAAGCATCGGGTTGAGCATGAGAAAAACCAGCTGCGAGCCTCTCTGACAGGTGACAAACAAATGGACAGAGGAGCTGCAAAGGCAATGTGAGGCTTTCTGGATCTCTTGACAAGAGGCACCATTATCCCTCCCCACACTCCACTTACCTCCAGTGACAACCATAGAGCAAAGTAACAGAGTGCTAGTACTATACTGAGCTTGTACTTATTATACAAGACTCGTGTGTGTATTGTAAAATATACAATTTAATTAGTAGCAGTTAAAATTGACCAAAGAGTCTTGTTATTACAGTCTTCTTGTTGCTTTCATACAGAATTCAAATGCACTGTGTAAGTACAAATATCCAGTGGGGCATCAGTAAGTCTTATTGTTGATGCTACAATGGTATAATGTTCACCATCTTAATTTAGCATGTTAGTATGCTAACATTTGCTAATGAGCACTAACAAAGTACAGCTGAGGCTGGATTTGGTCATCCCTAGAGACAGCCAAATAAAGAATTGACAACAGATTAATCTTTCAACATGTCCATTTGTGCAACTTATCACATGTTTTCTAATTTAGTTTACAGGTGCAACTCAAGCATATGTATACTACATGGGGTGAAACTAAGTTTTCTGTACCACAGTTACTGAATAAGGACGCCACAAACATCGTCACTCATACAGAAGGGAATATGTCTAAGTACACTGCAGTGGTTTGGTCAGAGGGAGAGGTGGACACAGAGGCGGAGGGAGCACAGAGTGTACATGTTGCCTGTACGTCACAGCAGAGACATGTTGGGGGAAGCTTTCACCATGCCAAAAGGTTTTCGTGTGTTGGAAGAGAAAATACCAGATGTCAGGTAGATGAAATGCTGTGGCCAGGCAGGTCATCCTCCTTACTATACAATGCTATATTAGCTTTCATTTTTTGGTATTTTACATGACTGTAACTGTAAGGAGGTTTCTGTGAATAGAGGTTAACACTGTAGATAATTTGTTGTAACTGGCATTTGATTTGAGTTTTGATGAATACCATTCAGTTGGCTGTAGTGGATATTGGACTTCATTATTTGGCTTACTGGTTGTAAGTCTAAATGAAAAATAAAATACAGAAACAAAATGTCAGTGGACAAATGTCTTAATTAAGCAATGATAAAGTGACATGTCATTTGGGGGGCAGTGATACACCCGCTGATGATGATATTTACTACTATTTACTCAAGAGTTAGATGTTTTGACAGCCTTTTGCAGGACAAATGAGGTGTTGTATTGCACTGTATGGATTGATGTGGTAATTGCACTTAATGTTTTGGGAGCAGTGCTTCAGAAAATGTGCTTAAGCGACTGAAAAAACTGTCTGATGTTACAATCTTAGAAAAATATTCTTCTTCCATTGTTGATTGGAAAATTCATTCAGCATGACCTTTTTGTTATTAATTTGTAGACAGTGTTAATGAAATATAAATTAATTTGTCAAGGCTGGAAAGCTTTGAAACAATGTTCTGTGGTACAATTTGTCTTTTGTTAGGATCACACTAACTAGCATTTATTGAAGAGCAGAACATTGCATGTCCAGGAAACTTTTAGTCACTTTTACTTAGGAAACATCATATATGCGCAACAGAAACTATGCTTGAAAAATGTAATAAACATCCACATTTAATATTTAAAACAATCATCCAAACATTTAATAAGTACTAACTACTCTATCCTGTAGTTAACATGTTTGTTGGCCTGTAGAAGAAGACACAGTAAACTGTCATGCAGTGAGAAGAGACAAATAGAGGTTAAACCTTAGAAAACTTTGGTTTAGATGTCAAGAATCAGTCAAGATATTTTTGGGGCTCCATCTCCATCCCTGTGAACGTATTACCATCCTCATCCCCCCATTGTGCAGGTGCTGTGAAAACGGGGGCCTTGAAGCCCGTCTTTGAGAAGAGCTAACACTCACAGAAAAAGTTTTTAGATTTGTCCTTGAAATGCAACATAGGAAAAGTTCAATTGCATCCTTGAAAAAGACATGATGGAACACAGTAAGCAAATATAACTCCTATAACCTATTTCCAATTCTTTTCCATGATTTTTGCTCAATAGTGTTACAAAAACAAAACAAGGTCGAGGTTGTTAACAGTATAAGAAGTGTGACAACATCAAAAGACTCACTGCTGAAAAGGGATGAAATGCTGTTTGTCCTCATCGTCTGTTTTGCCATGGGCGATATCTGTAATGTCCATCACTGCAGAGACAGAAGGAACGTCACAGTGAGGCTGCTGTCAAGGAAAAGCTCATTTACCAGATGCAATGCAATTTTTTAGTCATTACAAAAACAACAGCTAAATTACTAGGAATTTGCTGGTTTTAATAGTTCTAAAAGTGAATTTACTCACAATAACTCTGCAAATTGTATTTTCTCATTTTAAAACAGAGGCTGAGCCAGGCGTTGGATCTCGCTCACCTGTTGCCCGGCACGGCAGACAGCCAGCATAGCAAAACAGATTGAGGGTTCTTGATCTCCAGCTTGCAAATGCCTCTGAGTGGTTTTATTCCACCCAGCTCTTTAGCTCTTTTCCAAAAGTTTTTTTTTTTCCTGGCTAAGAATAATGTGACTTCTGTGTTAGACGTTCTTACTGACTCTGGTTTCGGTCCATTTGCTGGAACAGCAGAGGAAACTATTTCTCATCAAATCCACTAATCATCTGGCCAAAAACAAAAAGACGGGTGCTAAACCAATTTCCACCCAACTCCTTTGCCAAGGCAGAGTGGAGGCATTTTCTAGGTCAGGAAGCAGGTGTTCCCATTTCATTCTGTACATGGATCCTTCATTTTTACACCTCCACAGAACTATTCATGCAACTCTAGCACCCGACAGGAGTGGCATTTTTTTGTTGAACTGACTTTTGTACTTCTTAAACAAGTATTAGGACATTTGAAAAGCAGCTCACCAGCCACACCAAACGGCCTCCTCAGTCCTCCAGTGTGTTTCTTGCCCTCTTTGAGCTCCATGCTGCCCACTCTGATGATCTGACACACCAGGAAGAGTCGCTGCCTCATCAAGTCACTGCTGCTCAGGTCCTGGACGCAAAGGACAACCACAAAGATGATTTATTATGGCATACTGAGTGATAAGGTGCATTGCATATAAAAGGCCTATCACCAGCCTGTTATGTGCATTAATATGGCTGGAGCTGCAGACCAGATGGCAAATATTACAGGATGAACGCATGCAGTAAAACCCTCAAACGTATCAAGGTTTCTTAAGGCACTTTGTATGAGAGACACAAGGACATGAGGGAGACAGAGCTCTTACCTTAATTTATGTGCAAAAAATGTAATAACAAACATAATACACACACTATAAAACTAACATTCAGAAATAAGATTTCTTTGGTTTCAGTGCCACAGCACCTTTATGTGTTCATTTTTCTGGATGGTTTTTGAGTCAAAGCAGTCTTGACTTTTGTGCTTTGAGAAAGTAAATACAACTATTAAATTTCAGCTCTTAGCCTTGATGAATGTGGTTTTGTCACATTCTGAACCAGTAAGTCCTGGTGGCACACATGCCAATTAATGCAATCACATTTTTGCGGGGAACTGCTGACTGTGTCATTAACATAAACAGCAGCATAATAATGGAGGCAAATATATTCACATTTTCAAAACATGTGCCGTGAATGTGAGCCATTCAGTGAAACTTGGGGTAAATTAGGAGCGATCCAGGAGCAAATTGTCTTCTTTGTGACAGATTTCAGGCAGCGTTTGGATTGTTTAAATCCGAAGCAGAGGGAATGCAGTCAGTGGGTTGGGATTCAGTTACCGTGAATAGCGCTGGCAGGTTGTTGAGTTTTTCAATTTCTTTAGGCATCCCCATACTGTCCCAGCGCACCAGGAAGTTCTCGCTGCATGAATTTAAATAAGAATCCCAGTTAGATATGACATCGTCTAAGGCATCAGGAGAAACAGAAAAATATAAGAGTAACTAATGTAAAAACTCTGCATTATTTTCTCTGTCTTATCAGATAAAACCCAAAGTGTCAAGAGGCTTGCATATTTTGAATAGAAATAACCTAAGAGTCTATTGATCCCTATAGACCTTTCTCTTAGCAGACATTTTGACTTGCCACACAAACAATACCACAATATTTTCTGCTTGCTGGGTTTTATAATTGAATTCTGTGCCCTGCGACTCTAAGAGTTTGACATTTTTTGGATCAACAGACCAATGTAACAAATCCTACAATAACAATGACTTAAACACCTTGCTGGTTGCAACTGAAATCATCTGACAGAATTTAATGAGCCCACATCGACGAATAACCTCAGCTTGATACCCAAGTGTGGAATTAAGAGAAACGTGAGGAGCAAACCTGATGAATTCAGACTGGTCAGGGTCATACAGAGACATGAGCAGCTCAGCATCTTCTCCAATGTTGCATACGAAGTTCTTCAGGTTCATGAGTAGACTGTACGTGTGCACCGTGCTGAACAGGGTCTGACGCCTCATCTCCAGGTTTTGTAGCCGCGTCTGCAGAAAAGCAAGGCACAGATATTATTTGAAATGGACAGCTACTATGGGGGGGGGGGGAGTGACTGATAGTATGAACTAGTCAAGATCATGCCTTCTCTTCTTGTATCCTGTCTTCTATGCTGCGGGATGCGGTCTCGTGCGCCCGGAAGAGACTGACCGTACTGGTCCAGTCAGGATCCAGCGTGTTTCCTGCTTCATCTCGCACCACCAGGTCCAGCCCCAGAATCCTGAGCAGCACAGAGAATCAAACAGCATCAGTTGAGTTCACAGAGACAATCTCAGAGCCATGACTCCAGCAAATAAAACTTTACAATGGTGTTTATGTGACAAGGCATTTTATTGCAGTACAATAAGGGCAGCAGGAGTTATACCGGTTTCCATAATCAATCTTTGCTGTGACTTTCTTTCTGAGCTCCACAAGGTCATCCTTAGGCAGCGTTCCCGACACTATCTGAGATCGATATTCGATGAGGCTGTAGGCCATCTGCTGAACACTCCTGAACAGGGCTGCCTTGTTCGCCTGTCAGACAAACATGTATACACTTATAACGATACATCCTTCGGCAACAAAACAAACATGAGCCAAAGTGGTGTGAATCAGTGAGGTGTATGGGACTGTGTGCACCAATAAGAGAGAGGCAATCTACACATACCACGAAGAGCTTGTGCCATATCTGTGCCCATTCCCTCAGAGTAGCCCCGAGCTCCAGCACCAGGGGTAAATCTGCTGGAATAATTATTTCCTGCTGGCTACCAGCCACAAGAAGAGAATAATAAGATATTGGAAAAGTGGCTCATCACTCACAGATCACGTCATATCATTTGGACAGACTCGAGTGCATTTCTATACATGATAAATAGTTGGATGGTTTCCCTACACAGCCAAGAAAAGCATTAGTAAATCCTCACTTATGATAATTACAAGTGCTCTGCTATGTTATTGGAAAATGACAAGGCAAGGCAGCAAACCAAATGCAAAGTGGATTATCAACACGATGATATGTTTACTGATATGCGATCTCACCCTGTTCCCTCAACCGTAGCCTCCTTTAAGTGGATGTAGGAAGCTGGGAATATGCCCTGAGGAAACAGAGAGATAATATCAGTATATTTACATCACAGCATAGGTTAAAGGATAATATAGTGTTAATGATGCCATTACCTTCTGTGATTTCCTGCGTAGCGTGTAGCCCCTATACCAGCCTGAGGAAATGTAAATGAATAGAGAAACAGTGAGTATCTGAGATAGGAGTGATGACAGTCCACCCTGTCAGGAGGACAATGTGGTACACTCATTTACATTATTATGCATAGCATATTGAGCGGCGGTTAGTTCGACATTTCATTTAAGTTCCTGTGCCAGCTTGCTTTAGAGAAGGAAATAAGGGATGTGTCGGGGCCTGTTGTGCATTCAGGCTCACTCACCTTCCAATTTCTCAAGTATGTGCACCGTGTCCCCCACCTGTAGACACAGCTCCTGCTCACCATGGGGATCATAATTGTAGATTGCTGAAGGACAAAGCAGGACCGTCTCATTATGAGAAACACACAAAACATTCAATAAAAACTGTTAACAAATAAAAGTTTTCGTCCAACAGTTTGACTGACGAGTTTTGTTCCTCCTCCAGTGGATTAAGAAAAACCCCAAATCCCTTTTCAATCACTCATCGCACAGAGGAGCAAGTCCGTTTTTAAAAAAAGTTCTGGATCAGAGGTTTACAGTTTCTCCCAGGAAAAGGAAACCAATTCACCCTCCTTGGTGCAGAACTTGGACTCGCAGGCGTAGAGGATCTTGATCTTTGATTTATTCCTCATTTGACTGTTCTTTCTAACAGCAGGCTGTGTGTTTGTGCAGCAGAACAGTGTGACTCAAACCTTTAAAGCATTTTGACGATTCTTAATTGAAACAGATGCCCTGAGGCTGTGTTTAACGTTCCAGTAAATGGGACTGTGCTGCAGCAGGTAGCTTCAGCATCAGAAGTGAGGAGCAGAGCTAAAAAGGTGATGGCATCACATCCTCTGATATTTCTGATATCGTCATACCACTGTGGCCTTTGGTCAATAGTCAGGTTGTGTTTCTGCCAGCTGGCTCATCTGCGAGCCCTGCCCTTCCTTACACTCAGTTTATTAACCTAACAGCTTCCTGGAGGTGGCTCCTGTCTTTCCTTTGTAACTATCACATATGGGAGGGATCACAAGAATACATCTGCGCACGCAAACACACGCACACACCACCAGATAGACGCTGCAAAAGGGAAACCTTGGCAAACAATACTGTAGCAAAGGTCTTTGTCATGACTTGAGGGAGCTGCAATAGCACATGCAGCCACTTTTTCTCATAGAGATAGAGGAACTATGAGCAGAGTTCTGCCCTGACTTGCATGGTGATAATGCTTGTTGCTGGAGGCTAGATTTCACAGCACGCTTCAACTGGCTCAGCTTATCACACCTCAGTCTGAATACCAAAACTTGACTTGACTGAATGCGACTACCTTTCTCTCTCCATGACTTCCTCCTGATAGAGTTTTCAAGCTTTCCATAAAATACACTTTTCCAGACAGACATCTCCACAGGGAATCAGTTTTTAGTCCGTTTGTGTAACCAGCCATGGGCTCTTAAAATATTAGGTTAGACCCATGAGGCTATGTCATTAGCATATCACCTGCACAGGTTCATGTGAATGACGCCTTACTGTGAGATCCCTCATCCGGTCATCAAAAAGGAAAACAAACACTGAAACCTAGAGAGGTTCAGAAACACTGCAATACCAGTGACACTTCTCTTACTTTCTTTTTAACCCCCTTCAAATCAAAATTTGAATTTTCTCACGTCATAGTTTTGGTACATCTTCTAACCAAACAAACAAGGGTATTATGAACAGAGAGTTCAGGCCTTTTACAGCTAACACAACAATTAGTCAATTAATCGATTAGTTGATCAAAAGAAAATTAATTGCTAACTGACATTTTTCAAGCAAAAATGTCAAACGCGCTGGTTTCAGCTTCTTAAATGTGAGGATTTGCTGCTTTTCTTTGTCATTTATGATAGTAAATGAACAGTCTTTTGGGTTTTGGACTGTTGGTTGGACAAAAGAAGCAATTTGAAGACGTCACTTTGGGCTCTGGGAAATTGTGATGGGCATTTCTCACAATTTTAATCGATTATTCGTGAAAATAATTGGCAGATTAAATCGATAAGGAAAATAATCGTTAGTTGCAGCCCTACATACTGCCTTGTTTTATTTAAAAAGAAGTTATTGACATACTGTGAAGAGTGTTTGTTTCCACCAGGAAATTATTTGTGCAGCCAGAAGAATATCGAATGAAACGTGCACTGAAGAAATGACATCTGCCTCTAGTCATGCCGAGAGTGACAATGGTCCATTCACCAACTTGACACAGTGTCCGGGCCTGGCAACAGCATGGCAATATGCCAATGGCAGGAACCCAGTTGAGCGTGTTGTGATGCCACACTGTCTAAACTAAAGGCAACAGTCTGGGCCTTGGCAGCACAGCTCATCTGTACAACTCTGAGACACACTGTGTTTCCTCTTAAACTTGAAACACTGAGCCTGTAGCTGCTGTTGTAAATTCCAATAAACCCCTCTATCTGTGAAGGTTCAAGTTAATGTGCATACTAATTTTAAATCAAAGTCAGCCTGATTCACCCTAAATGACTGATCATAGAAGTGGATTAGCCAACAATTAAAGAAAACCACGGCTGAGCAGTTTGAGCAGCTGCTGGCAGCTCATCAAATTTAACACAATCCAATGAGAATCTATTGTTCTCATCACTGACTGGGTGTGGAAGCCAAACATAAACCACTATTCCAAGTTATGGTCGTGATACAAAACTCACAAACGAATAAAACGAGTGTAAAAGAAAAGAAAAAATGATGCAAGGTAGAGCCAGCTACCAATCCTTGAACATACAACTGTGAAGAAAAATAGGTCCGCTGAATTCATTCTGATTCTCAGCAGGAAGACCCTTCAATCTAATACATGAAAGAAATGAAATAATGAAGGCAGTAATGGGGCAGACATGAGCCATGCTGCACAAACAGACTCTGATTTAACAAAAATGGCAACCAGAATTGTCACTTGTACCGTAGAGCTTGTGAGCAAAACATTCTACAGACTAAACCTTTAAAAACATATAAATAATCACAATAAAAGGGTAGTACTTTAGTTTAAAATCAACAAAAGACAGTAGGTATTAAATAAAGTCTTTAGTAAGCTACCATTCAGTAATGTGATCATGTAGGCTATCTCAAACTAAACTAAACTAATTTCAAGTTCTACCAAAGTAGGGAGAGGTACAGTATCTCTACAAAAAGCCATTAGGTAAAAGCAAGTCTATTAAAGTTTGTTTTCAAGCCAATTCTCCTCAGGCAGGACGTTTCAAAACATAAAGGCCTTGGTACAGAAAAGCCTTTTGCCTCCCGTCTACTGTCTAGACAGCCAGAAACGATCTGTAGCTCTTAAAAATGTGCTCCAGCTAATAAGTTCTTATAGGTTATCCATATATCAAAAAAAAACAAAACAAAGAAAATTACTGTTGCCTTATCTGAAGTAGAAAAAAGCGCCAATGTATTTCTCCAGGTTCCTAAAGGATTACTCTGAAATTATGTCTGAGTTGCAAACATCACAAATGACCAACCATCTGGTCAGTCCATCAAAACTGATAACAAGGTCAACGCTTATCTCACGGGCAGCAATCAGGTTTGACATTGAAATATTTCAACATGCAGGGATGTGTTGATCGTGATCTACGGAGGCCGCAAATCTCAACAGTTTTACATTTGTTTTGCAAATAAGACGCCCACACGGCATGAAACACCCGTAGAGCAAACAACTTTAAGCTGTTCATCATTTTAAGGAAACTTATTTGTTATTTATTGCATAATATTACACAAAGCGGAAGTTGTGGCTGAGTACTTGAAACCCTTTTCACACAACCACAGTGAGTGACAGCATAAGTCAGTCTGTAGAAGGCAGTTCTACAGACTGGGGTTTGTCTGTGCTCACCTTAGATCTGAGGTTACTTACGAACATGTGCTGTGCCATCACTAACTTGTTTGGAAGCCAATCATGGCCCACTATGCAACTTAACACATACACTGAGGGTGTGCATGCCAGTGAAGTAAGAGACATCTTGCATCCAGCTGTTCAACTTTATAAATTAAACATATCTGACTATTCAAAGATATGGACTTTTCAATGAGGGAGTAGAAGCAGATCTGCTTTTAAGAATTGTTAACTAGTTTATTGAATTTGAAAACCCTATCGGGCACAAATTATTATTCAAAACACAGTATTTTTATATATCTTTTAAAGAGGGGTCTTTAAAGAGTACTCCATCAATTTAGCATTGCACTCCTATATGGTTGGACACACGATGTACAGTTAAAAGGATCCAAACTGATAGAAGAGATATCCGCACACTTAGCTCTATGCAGTGATTCACTTTATTTTGAGCTTTCAGCCTATCAGACCTTCATCGGAGCATGGTATCTCTTCTATCAGTTTGGACTCATCTATGCTTCCAGGCCAGCACCTCAGCAAAGATGTAGCCGGGTGGGGCAGTGGTCATCCTGCATTATCCACAAAAATAAAGGGATCAATATCGATGCAGCAGAACCACAGATATCATCTTTTTTATTCCCCGTATTCTTCGTCCTTGTCAGTCCTGGTGCCTACATTACCCACAATGCAAGTCAACCGCTACCAGTTCGGACAGAGATTTAAGTGTGTTAAGGTGACAATAAAAATGGCCAGCTCTATCTGGGGTTTTGTTCAAATTCATGTAAGCATCCACATGACTGCTCATTAAGGAGACCTTGCCCTGAAACCAAATAAAGCCTGGGGATGTCTTTATGGATGCAACTAATGTAAAAGAAAAAACAGAGATGTCATAAATTAAACTAACCTGGGGGTGCACATGTACTTCACCTGCTGATTTCAATGCTGCATTTGATTCTCTAGTGCAGTGCTTCTCTTCAGGATGTAAAAATGAGGAAGCTTTCCTATTATGATGTCGTCACAAATTCACCATTAAAGATTGGGATATCTTAAGCCCCATATTATCCACATTTCCCTGTTAGCCAGCAGCATACTACTGATATTATCAGAAACCTTGCGATCTCTTCTTTCATCCCAATATGTAGTTGCCTGTATTTGGGTAGAGCCTGGGTTGACTAATCGGATTAAAAATGTAAGACCTTGTACAGGGTCTGATGGCATTTTAAGGATTAAGTACAGTGTTAGTGACTCCTGCCCTGTTTCTGAGGCGAATGGCAGGAGAATGGCACAGTCTACACAATCACGCTGAGCAACAGTTTTGAACGCCATACTGGGATCTGAAAGGATTAACACAAAAAATTCCTCAACATCAGCTTCTAAAACAAGGTCATATATAAACCAAGAGAGGGGGTGTTTGTGCTGCAGAGCACTCCATATCTACCTGAATTTGGGAGTTTAAAAGGTTGTTAGTCACAACAGTAACAGAGCACAGAACACCTGCTTTAAAACCAGTGAGAGGATCTAGGTGAGAGCACATAGCCAAGGTATTTTCAGTCCTGGGCTCTGATTCACACATACTCCAGAAAGACTAAACACTAGGTGTATTCACTATCCCCACATGAAGAGTTTTCCTCATGTGTAACACATCTCCTGCACACCAGGAAACACTGTCTGTAAAAGTGTCTGTAGCTTTAAGCACAGCTTTAGTGGTGAGTCAGTCCGTTAACCAGCCAACCTGTGCTGGCAATAACGCTTTTACAGTAAACCTTAAAGGAATTTCTAATAGAGCCTACTAGTTTTGCTGATTTGCCTTGAGGGTGTGGAGCTGATAGCAGGAGCATGCATACTCAGTAGTTTGCAAGCCCACAAACACATAGATATACATGTGACAGGGGCCACACCTTATTGCAAACCACTGCAGTCCAATTTTTTTTTAAATGGCCAAACTATAAAGGAACATACAAGGAACACAAAAAGTGCTCGATAGCCTCAAAAGATAGACACAGTTAAGCCCTATGTAAGTGTAGCCGAGCGACTCTGACAAACCCAATGTCTATGCAAAAATGATATTCTCTTATCTGACATGCATAATAGGCCTACAGTACAGTCACAGAAGTGGCTCCCATGTGGGGCCCTACAGGAGTCCTTGAAGGGGGCTTCAAGGGACCTTCCAGCAAAACGAGGATTCATTTAAGTTCACTGTAACTTCAACAAGTCAGATCAGTGTGAGATTAAGTACAAGAATGACTGGTATGCTCATTGAACTCTTGGCTCTTTTCCATTTTTCCTCACCACCTATTATGGACAGTTAGGCTATACAAGTAATTTCTTACTACAACTAAATATCCAGAGTCCCCGTGGCAACAAGGAGGGCAAATATCGAGTTCCTTGGAATAAAAATAAAAGTTTGTGAAACCCAGCTGGGTTACAGTGTTCCCACCCGACATGTAGGCTACCAGCAACTACAGAGTTGCCAGTAGCCTAACTTGTGTTTCCCAACTTCAGAGTCCCCTTTTCCTAGAAGTTAGTTTAGTTGCTGGGAGCTCACTCGGTGAGCTTTAGCACAACACGCGTAGCTACATTTGAGAACTTACCGACTCCGTACTTCTCTTTTTTAGTGGGAATCCAACGGGTCATTGCGGGGGAACGTGTAGAGTTGGCTCAATAAATAAATAACTATGTACAATTACCAAACGAGGACGGGCGGTGCACTCCTGCTCGTCCAGAAAGTCTACAGTTCCGCCATCATGACTTGTAAACGGGGAGGGGAGAGGAGAGGAGGGCACACACGGCTGGGAGACGAGAGAAGAGGATAGGCGTGAACCGCGAGCCTCATGAACTGAACTACCCCCAACAACAACAACAACAACAACAACCTAAATCCCCGCTACACCAGACCAGACACTCATTTCATCAAGAGTTTGTCTCCAGGAACCTTGTCCGAGAAGCTATTTTGCCCCAGCCATCAGTCAGTCGATAACTGTAACAATTCCTCATAATAACTCCTCAAATGAACTAAAATTGAATTCAGGGAAAGTATAATGAGAACTATCCCTCGTTTGGCTTCAAGGACTCCTGATGGTGTCTGCAGTTTTAGAACTACTGTCTGGCACACTATTTGACAACCTAGAGGACGAGAATAATTAATTGAAACCACAGTTATAAATCACTGATGTAACATAAATAAATAATCACCAGGTTATTGTTTTTAATTTAAAATGAGAACTCCATGCGGCTGCTCACTGACTGTTTTAAAGGAGGCCCAGTGTATTCTGAGTGAGCATAGGCTAATTGGAGCAGGCCTAGGGCATAGTCATATGCATACACTCACACAAGGCTGTATTTGAATTAACTGTGCAGACTATTTCATACAAGCAACACAAATAATTGTTTACAAAAGCACATGGAAGTATGGCCAAAACAATTATGTTGAATTATGTTGAATTTGTCCATCAATGAGGGGATACTGACTTGAATTTAAATGTCATTTCAACACGGCCAGTGTGTCACTAATAAAGCTCACCGCTCTTCTTCCCTGCCCAGTGAAGTCATTTACAGCTGCTGGCTGAGATCTGGTAGCCCACTTAGCCATCGTGTGTGTGTGTGTGTGTGTGTGTGTGTGTGTGTGTGTGTTTGTGTGTGTGTTTTCTGCTGAAACTGGCCAGCCAAATGGTGCTGTCAATAATGTTTAGCCATCCAATGCTTTTGTTGTTCCCTTTGACAGGGTGATGTCCATTTTTCCCCATCCATTGTGATGTGGCTGCTTTAAAATGCAGCTTGTGGTGAATACACAGTCTGATTGAAAGCTATTATTGAATCTTATTATTTTAAGGACAAAGCTATTGAACAAATGAGAACTGCAAAATAACATTGTGAGAGGCGTTTTTATGGAAAACTATAATCAAGAATACATATATTTTTAAAAACTGATGCCTTTGGATAGTAACATTTTTGAATCGTTGTCTTTTGCCACCACATAATACTAAAGCAAAATTACACAGAAGTGTACATTTGTGATGTACAATTGTCTTCTTTTTTCAGACCCAGAAGAGCATTTTCTTTCTGCTGTATGTTTAATAAATCTTACACAGCTAAAGGATTCAAACATGTTGACTGAGCTCATCCTGAAAATCAGGTACTAGAGATGCATTTTGCAGCTGTAGGTAGAATTTTCAAGGTTATGACGTGAGCTATTGCACATGAATATTGTGACCCATTTCTGGCTGAGCTGTAGGTGCTCGCTGAGTATTTGAATTTATTGTAAGGGGGCTTTAAATCTGCTCATGCCCTTTTCACCTCTGATTCTCCTTATTCCTTTGGAAAAATATCTCACACTTCTTATCAAATGTGAAGAGTTGTTTTTGGGCTCAAGTTAGAAACAATCCAATCTGCAAAAAGGAATACAATGTTGCCATCACCTGACTGCTTTGAGCTATTGCATACAGTAGACCAGACAAAACCTCAACATTGTGTTACATTTTGTTGTGGCATGGTTTTTTAAATAGCTGCTTCTATGTAACCACTACTCAACTCTTCCTCCACACAAACTACAAAGAGAAATCATTAAATTCAGATGGTGGTGTGTTGGTCTGGGTGTACGTGCGTGCATGCCTTGCATTAGTGTGTGTGACAGCTTGACAAGCAGAGTTGAACTCTCGAGTTCATCTGGAGTTGAGTGCTCCGTACGCAATAGGAATAGACAGCAGTCTTCGCAGGAGATCCCCTCATCTTCTAATTTAGATCAGATTGTGTAATGTCTCAGACATCCTTCCATTAAAACTCCCTGACTAGGTGCAGCATTTTTGTAATAATAGTGATTTTAAAATAAGAAAAACTCATCCAACCATGTGCATATGTGTGAGGTAAATGGAAACAGGTGCACATGTGGATACAGAGCCAGAACAGCTGAACACGAAGACTGACTGCTCTCACTTTCTGCATGAATGTGGAGAAGTGTTCTGGTGTGAGCGGGCTATAGTCATTGTAGATAAAAAAATCTACTGTGTTTGTCCTGAAACAAGGGTATCCTGTATGTTTACTTTGCCTAAGGGCTTCTCAGTGTGTTGCCAAACAGGCACACTATGAATAAACATTTAGCATGAAAGAATATTACATATGCTCCCTGTCTACCATCCGCCTTCTTACACTCTGGAGCTTTGATGAGTATTTGTGTGCATACATGCTTGAGTGCATGTGCCTTTGTGTGTTTTATTTTTATGGGATGCACAATGACAAAGCACACTGAGCATCCATATGTATGAAATGTACTTTTTTTTTTTAAAAGCTTGACCTGACTTGACTCCACTGTTATTCAGCAGCTGACATTACTAAATTTGGTGAACTGTGATTTCTATGATGTGAGCAACTACAATGCTTTAGAGACTTCTGAGTGGTAGGGCTCTAAACACTGGTCGTAGCCCCCACTGAGGTGTTCAATTCCTGAGACAAAAACAGACAAAAGGCCTAATGGATTCATGGGTCTGCTGCCAGGACCGCATGACGCCAGAGGCCAATTGGGCCTCAGAATCCACCTGGCTGTCTGGCAGCAGAATCAGGCAGCAGATAGGTCAATGCACTCTCTGTGCACAAGGGCTCAACATCCTGGGACAGAAGTTGATTTGCAGTTGACTTTTGGTGCAGGTATATCCAAACTTTTCTACAGAATGTTATATAAAAGATATGTTTCTTTAGCATTTGCTGCATGACGTCAGTTCCTGCACGTGCGTCACCATGGTCACTCTGTAATGATGCAAACTGTCAATATTTTCTGTGCTAATATTGACACCTACATAAATTCCTGTGCATTTACTCTGCTTGTGATAGATCTTTCCATGTTAGAAAGGTACAGGCTGGCCAGAAAAACTGGAACAGAGAAAGGTTTCACTTGCAGCCGAGCTTGAAGAAGTGACTGCAGGACATATGTAGTGTCAATGCATGTGATCACAGAATCAGTCTTCTGCAGGTAAGTTAGGGTTAGCACATTTATATCCGCAAGTCTAACATCTAATTTCCAGGTTGTGATGCATGAGAAAAGATATGCCCTGAGGCTCCCCCATTTGTCTCCATCTGACTCAGTGAAGCATCCTTTGTACCCCTGTAGTGGGTACATAAGGCCATCTGAAAACTGCAACTATGTGTAGGCTACACCAGGAGAAGCAAGTATCTATTTTTAGAGTGAGAGTGCCACATTTTTAAATGTAATAGTCTTTGTCTGCTGTCTTCCAGGCCAATGTGAAGGCTCGTTCTGACAGAGCCTTTTAATTAGGTGATTCTCCGAGATCAGCAGAGGGAGCCACAGCTCTTATCTAAAACTTCCTTTTCTTTATGGAGACAAAGCGTGGCTGTGTGACAACCAAAAAGGCAGACTGCAGCGTGACCACCCTCACTGTCTGGACTGGGGCCTGAGCCGTCTGAGAGGAGTGCGCACACCCAACTCCAATTTAAAAAACATAATCAGGATGACATGTGCTTCTGTCAAGGTGAAAGCAGCATTTCACCTCAGCATCAATTTGGTTGTAAACTTAAAGGTTATCATGTGGCCTGAGTACAAAACCAAATAACTGGTACTCTGGTTTGCAGATTAGATTTCTGACATTGAGTCCACAACTGTGTATTAAAGTATTCTGTATCCTACTGAAATGTAATATGCATTTGCATTTGTAATGGAAAGCTGATATTTGTTTCCTTCTTTAAACAATGTGTCATGACTCTGGGACCAAGCCAGCCTTTAGACAATGTGCTGTTATATTCTGGAAATAGATGAATGTCAGTTGGTGTTCCCATACCTGACAATGATTTTAAAAACATAATTGTCATATTTAGGTGGTGATGTGTGAAGCCATGACGTATAATGAGACTATCACAAATGTGTTATTGACTTTTGATGTTCCCTGTAATGTTATAATCATCCTGAATGTAGGAGTCAAACACAGAAACTTTTACGCTGAGAAAAATCATATCTATTTTGGGGTTAGTACTGTACAACACTGCTGTACCTTCAGCTCTTTGTTTTTCATCAAAGGATCGTATATCTGGGAGGTCTCAATGGGCTTTCCTCCCACTGACTCGTATGTATGCCCACAAGAGGGAATGGGAGTTATAAGATTTATATACCAGTCCCTTCACAGCCCAAATGTGACAGATGAAATTCAATATCTGAAAGATGAATAAAAATAACACGGCTTTGCTTTGATATGCTACGTTTACAGGGGACCTGTGTCCCACCATGCCCTGCGATGTACCAATGCTCACACTGTACACACACACATACAGCCTTGCAAGCCTCCCATAGCTGTGTTTGACACGAGTGATACATACCTGAGGGAGTATATCCTGCTGGCGGATTACTGTGTTTATTGTGAAGATCTCTATCTCTACTTCTGCATTCTCTCTGCATGGTGGTTTATGTATTCAAATACAGCCAGTAGTATTCATTAGAGTACTTTTAATCAATAAGAAAACATTTACAGTATTGCCATCTCCTTGAGTGGTGAAAGGCGGGTGTCAGCGAAAGCCAAATTCATTTCAAAGTAGAATTTCTAATGATTAAATTGCTTAAATAGCTTAAAGTGCTCCTTTGGACTGGCTCTGGTCTGAGCCAACTGAGAACAACAGAAGGAGGAGGATAATGTAGTTTAGCTCAGGGCGGTGTAAACTGAGGACAAGGAGGATGGAGAGGGAGAGGAGAAGGAGATTGCATACAGTTTGGGGCATTGCTTTGAAACATGCAAGATCGGCTAGAGCGTGCACAAAAAGTGATGTGCATATGTGGCAATTATAAGATGATGCAATATTTCAAAGTGTGCTTCAGATAGGTACATCAAACAGAAGCTCCCACTCCACATCCACCTCCCGTGTGTCCAAATGTGTGTGAGAAGAGAAGACGGAGCGTGCGTGCGTGTGTGTGTGTGTTTGGGGTTCATTTATGTGATAGGGACTGCATCTCTGCAGATGCCTAAAGGAAGCCCCTGGTCTCTCAATCTCTTTGCTGGGTTAAAAAAACAGTCCTCTGTCAAGGTTTAGTGCAGTGAGATATTTCTATGCTTCTCTCTCTCTCTCTCTCTCTCTCTCTCTCTCTCTCTCTCTCTCTCTCTCTCCCAATGAAGTAATGAAATTGCTCTCTCTCTTCCTCTCTCTCTTGCTGTCCTGCGTGAGCTGACACTTGGCCAGATTCTTTGGTGCAGCAGACTAGCTGAGTCACAAAGGTTTCAGTGCATCCTGTTTTATAGACAGCGATGTGGATGAGGGTGAGGCAGCAGAAAAAACACCGGTGTCAGCTCACTGATCACACAGAGACTGTAGACACACCAGGACAGAGACAACCTGCTGACTTGAGATAAAGACACACATCGCCACTGCAACTCATTTCTTCATATACTAGACTTTTGTTTAGCTCTCGCCCAATGTCAGCTGGGATGGGCTCCAGTCCCCCCCGCGTCTCTCTGAGGATATGCGGTATAGATAATGGATGGACTTTTGTTTAGCCAAGTCAAGAGAATTTTAATGAGGTTTTATTGGCAGATCATGTTGAAAATGTGAAGCTTAATACTGTCTGATATACTGTTTTTGTGTGTTGTTTTTTGCATGCATTTTCATTTCAGGTTGGCTTGGTGTTTTTTGCTGAAAGAACCTAAAACAACTGAGACTTGCTGACTTTGCCGGTTTGCTGCAGCCCTTCCTTCTAGTCAATTGTGGACTGATATATCAATATGGATAGAACCAAGAGCTCTTTGGCTGCCATCTATGTCCTTTTTCCATTAACCTCCATTAACATTCAGGTGAGAAAAGAAACATTTTGTTTTAAACCCTGAATGAAAAAGGAGTCCCGGGCTAATTGGCAAGTAAAACAATCTATCTTTGCTTGAGAAAGTGAGCGAGAGGAATATGATCTTCTACTAATGTGTTGTGCTAAATGTTATTTGATTTGACACTTCATCGCAACTGTTCCTTTTTATATAAGCACAAATGAAAAGCCTGGGGCCAGCTCTAGGTTGACAAGGCGTCAAGGCTTTATTGGAGTTCAATGCAGCACATCATGGATTTAAAGCACTCAGTGAGGAATTAAGGCATTTCAAACCGGGTATTGCACATACAGGCAGTTGTTCAGGCATGTATTGGTGAGAGTAAAGCACACAGGTGTTTGCAAACAAATGTCCACAAAGCAGAATTTCTACACTTGTAACATCCTGTCTTCATCAATTTGTTGATTAGCTTTTATATTATTTAATTTCTTTGCTGGTGCCGTGTGTGTATACATGCTGTGAGTCACTCAAGTTGATCATACAGAGAATTTGTTCACCAACATGATGTCTTCTGATTTCAAGAGGTTTTCATTTGGTCTGAATTATAAAGATACCGGTGTACATGTGGAGCACCGGAGAAGACATCCTTCAGCTACAATGCTAGTAGGTATTTTTAAAGCATTTCAATTTACATTTTTTTATCTGTCGTTTTTCCATTTTTCTCTTCAGACTCCACCTCCTCTTGTTTATCAGTTTCTTCCTCCCCCTTCTCACCCTCTTTGTCACCCTCTTCCTCTTTCTGCTCGGCGTCTTCCTCTTCTTGAGGTTGGCTTTCCTCTCCTCCTTCCTCCTCATCTTCTTTTTCTCCATCCTCTGCCTCACCCTCTTCATTTCCAGGACAATGTGAGGAGGGATAAAAGTTAGAATTAATTTTCTACTACTCACATGCACATATCATTTAAACAAAATTACCACACTAACCTTCTCCATCTGCTTCTTCCTCTCCCTCTTCTTGTTTTTCCTCCTCCTTTTCTTCCACCTCCGCCTCCTCCTCTTCCACTCCCTCTTTTCCCTGATCTTCCTCTGCCTCCCCCTCCTTCTCTTCTCCCTCCTGCTCCTCTTCCTGCTGCTCCTCTTCTTCCTCCTTCTCTTCCTCTTCCACCTGCTCTTCCTCCTCCTCCTCCTCCTGAGGGAGGCTCGCCTCCGCCTGCTGTGCTTGGCTTGCGGATATTGTCTCCTCTGTGGAGAGTGATGAAGTATACAAGCGGGAGCTCAGCAGATACGGAGCTGCAGAGCTCAGCTGAGACTGCATGGAGAAATGTGTTCTTCCATAGGATGGAGCGGCGTACATGGCCTGGGAGTAAGCGCTGACAGACCCCGGTCTCGCCACACTTAAACGGCTCTCTTCTCCTTCAAGGAGCTTCCTAACAGAATAAGACACATCACAAGTAAATGGGATGCTAAATTATTGGTGTGGGTGGCATTCATTTAAATCCCACAATTACAACACAACATACAAAACACTGAAAAGACTCTGTGTATAAGACTCTCACCTGTAGGCTGCAATTTCAATATCCAAGGCCATCTTCACATTCAAGAGGTCCTGATAATCTTTCAAGTAGCGAGCCATGTCATTCTTGTTTGCCCTCAACTCTTCCTCTAGTTGACTTATTGTATCCTGTATAGAAAAGGTAAAGTGACATGTTAGTGGCACATTATGGGCTGGATACAGACTGCATCTCAACCAATCTTTGGGGTATCATTGCATGCTCAATAACAGGCATTTTTTTCATCCCAAAAAATGTAGAATTTAAATAACTTGATTGACATGATTTTCAAATTACTTTGATCATTGAAAGGACATAGAGATATGTGCAGCCCTGTTCCTTTGTTTCATTGTCTTTCTGTTCCTCACCTGCAATGCAGAGATCTCAGCACTCTGTTTCTCCTCCACTTCCTGCAGTTGGTTTTCCAGAGATTGATTCATCCCACGGCAGGCATCAATCTCCAGCGTCCTGGCTTTGAGGAGCCGGCGGTATTCTCCAGCCTCATCTTTGGCATTACGTGCACTCTCTGTGTTGCGAGCAGTGCCTACTGTCATCACATTCATCTTGTTGCAGAACCATTCTTCGGCTGATTGAAGGTTGTGTTGCGCCAGCTTCTCATACTGGACTCGGATGTCGCGCAGAGCAGCGGATAGGTCAGGTTTGGCGACCTCCATCTCCACAGACACCTCTGTGCTGTACTGTATTTGGGCCTGCAGCTCTGCAATCTCACTCATACAGAGGCGCTTCAGGAATGACATCTCATCCAGCAGGATCCCAACTCTTTTCTCCAGCTCAGCCTGGCCCAGTGCAGCTTCATCTGCTCCCTTCCTAGCATCCACGAGCCTACCTTCTGCTGCCTCTCTGCCGAGCACTTCGTCCTCATAGCGCTTTTGCAGGTTCCTCAACACGTCCTCCATCTCATCCCTGTGGGCCTGGGCTGCTTGCTTCTCATGGCGGGCCTCTTCTACAGCAGCATGGAGCTGGCGGATCTCATGCTCATACAGGGCCCGAAGGTTGGATGGCTCCGTCTGCCTCTGCCTGAGCAGCAGGAGTTCAGCATCCAGCAACTTGTTCTGCTGCTCCAGTTCATGAACCCTCTCAATGAAGCTTGCAAAGCGGTCATTCAGGTCCTGCAGCTCAGCCTTCTCCTGGGTCCTTATTGCTTTGAACTCAGTGCTGACCTGGGCTGCTTGGTCAAGGCGTAGCTCAGCAGCAGCTGCAGACACTGGAGCAGAAAGCACAGAGGAGTAGCTGGAAGTAGCTCGGGTGTGTGATGGATAACTTCTGCGTGAAGATGCATAGGAAGTTATTGGGGCAGAGTGGGTGGAGTAGGCATATCTAGATCCTATTCCTCCACCAGCTCCGTATCCTGCACTGCGCACAGCTACTCTCTTCTGGTAAGTAGAAGGGAAGTAAGGGTCAAAGCCGATGGAAGTCATGACTTGACAGAAGGGCTGCTCTGTGTCTAAGAATGTAGCTGGGTTGACTGCACTGTGAATCTGCATTACCCTGACTTTTATAGAGCCAGTAATGACTGTGACGTAAGCTACTTTTTTGCAGGCATGCTGACAGTAGGAATTGATAATGCTGCCTGCCAGCCAGCCAGTCTCAGCTAAGGGAGGGATGAGGTGGGGTGAGAATGAGTGTGGGAGGTGGAGGAGGCAGGGATATACGGTGGAGCAACAAGGGACTGCAACAGACAGGGTCAGTGAGGACAAAAGCAGTATACTGTTACTCCTAAAAACTGCAGGAGTTGTTACAATTTGCCACCATAAATCCTGACAAAGACTGAATGAATTTATCACATAGCTGTACAAACTCTTGAAATACTGCCTGATGGAGGAGGAAAACCACCTTTTGTAAAGTATGACACTGCTTTGCACCATTTTGCATCATCTGTCTGCTATTATTATGATCTAAGTATCACAATTAAATGTCACAGTAAGCCAATGCAAAGCAAATAAGCGGAAGATCCAACAGTTTAGAAAATCCTGTGATTATAAAAATACCACCTCATTCTCAGAGAAAACATTTACAGATTATAAAATAAAAGTTTGCCCTCTAGTGGTTGTCTGTTGACCATGCAGGTTACACATTACAAATGCTGACTATAAATGTACAAGACAGAGCACGCTGATGTATTAGAAATTGTGTGTACCCTTCCTTGTTATTCCCTGATTTAGCCTACACAAACAGCATGTTGAGTAAACCTGATGTCCCAGAGACTATAGTAAGGTTGTGCCCTGCTGTGGAAATAGTGTAGGCTATAGGATTTGTTGTTGCATGATTAAAAATTAAACAGACTGGGGTTGGTTAGGGCTGCAGAAAACAGCCTTGAACAGTGAAAACCGCCCTTTTTTCTATATTGGCTATACAGGCTGCCGATTTGACCACCTTTGTACTTTAATAACCGTAACGTTATATGGTAAGGTGGCTTTCCATAATTTAAAAGAATATCCACAAATAAATACAGGATAATATAGGCTAATATCTGTACTTAAATCTATGTTTTAACACAATTATGACAGGCTGGAAAACGTCGTTTCAGGATTGCCAAATGCACATATGAAGTGAAGTTAAATTGTTGATTTTGTCTATATAAATTTCAATTGTGACTTTGGTGTTTTTGTTATTTTTCAATTACCATTACCAAGCATTTACCATTTTGGTAATTTACATGTCAGTGCTGTGTGTGTGATGGTGTGGTTTCACCCAGTATCATAAAATATGATTGGTCCTATGAATACACCCACGGTGGATTGACCAATGAGTGGCGACTTTACTAATTGGCGGGTAATGTCATGCTGTGACGCAAACGCTCCTAACGTTAACAACAACAACAAAGGATGATGAATAAATGAAGTTTCAAACTTGCTTTGTGCTTCATGTCCACTCATGACCGCAGTGTTTTTTTTTCCAGAGTTAGCTGCCTTGCTGTAGTAATAGCAACGTTACAAATGCAGTTAAAACGGGAATGAACGGTAAGTCGCCCAGCTTTGCAAGTGATGGTGACCCGGTGAAACACAAGCTAACGTTAGCGCATATAGCTAATGTGTCTGCTAATATCAGCTAGCGTTAGCTGAGGCAATAACGTGAGCTGTTAAGTTTGCTAGGCCGTCAGGAAGATATATTTACCACCTGCTGTCCAGAGGTTTGGTTGTGTTATTCACCAGTAAAGCTATACACTTGCTCGGGACAAGCTGCAGCAATGACCCACCGCAGAGTTGAGCTAACAAGGGCTATGTTTTGAGTGGCATTTTGGTAAAGTAAGGATAGCAAGTCGGTCCCAAGCCCCTCTCGATTAGCAATTGTGCAAAGTGATAACCAGACAGTCTCGGTAGAGAGAGCCTGTGTTGGTGATTGTCTGGTGGTGGGACATACATTTTTCGCTGTGCTTTTTAACGTTACATTTGCCTGCTTTTATCTTTCTCTCTTTGCTCCGTTTCCATACATTGCTATAGATCCGATCAAAAGCTGCAAAGCGTGAAGGTCTGCTTTCCACATATTAAAATGGTAAGGCTTTTAATTTTTTGAGTGCATCCTCAGTCGCTGTCTTGCATCAATACACCTTGTGACTGTGCAGAATATTCTGCTGTTACTAGCTCCCCTTGTTGAGTTGTGCATCTGCTTGCTAAAGGGGTTTGCCTCTTTTTCTGTGTTCTTTACAGATTCGCATAGCAGCACTAAATGCTGCTTCAACAGCTGCAGATGAGTCTCAAGACCCCTTGAGAAGTAACAAGAGTCAGACAAAAGAGGCTCAGGTGCAGACTATTTGTAGATGAATCAGCAATCAGCCCATCCGCTGATGCAGACCTTTTCCTCTGTAGATCTAAATAAGTTGTCTGATTTGTCTTTTATTTCTATCAACAGGAAGCCGAGGCATTTGCTTTATATCACAAAGCTTTAGATCTGCAAAAGCATGACAAGTTTGAGGAGTCCGCCAAGGCATATCATGAGCTTCTCAAAACTCCACTGCTTAAAGAGGTAAAATATCACACAGCATATCGTCCTGTCAAGGTTGTCAACACCCAAACTACTGTGTATCTGGGATGTAACTGAGAGCAGCCTAATGCTCTCACATAAAACCAAAACCACATTTAGTTAACAAGGGCTATCACTTGTTTTGGTACAGACCTAATTCTGCATGATATCCAGACATAGCCGGGATTTATGATGTGAAGTAACCTAATTTACCTTCATAATAACAAAATTTGAACTTTTAACATTTGACAGACAACCCTTATCCAGAGCAATTAAAATAGTGATCAGTATTCACGATTAAGATATTTCACACACATTGCAGCAGTCCTTTGGTTTTTAAGTCCACTGAACACACATTCATTTCGGGAATTGCTGCTGAAATAGTCTTCACTTGTGAAGTCACTTATTTGGTTCTTTTCGTGAGACTGGTAGAGGTCTTTCATTCATTTTGAGTTTTGTAGTATTGTTAAGAAAATATGCTGTGTTTGTGAAGGTCTACCTGTGCTAAATATCTCTCTATTTTCTCTGCAATGCTGCACCAACATTCTTGTCTAAAATTTCAGATCAATTGACAATATGCACTTAAAGTTTAGCGCTGAGGTAGCAGAGACCCTGCCCACGTACAGTAGCTGTGTTATCATTCATACTGCTTGACGGTCTTAAGATGAATCTGCATTACACTGAGTGTTTGATGCCAAATTTGATGTATCCTCTAATATTTTAGGCCATGCCCTCGGATGATCAGAGAGTGGGTCTCAAGCATCCCGGACTGATGTTGAAATATTCTACTTTTAAAAACCTGGCTAGTATGGCTGCATTGCGGGATGACCTGGAGACTGCTATGGAGTTTTATTTGGAGGTAAAACAATAAAACCGTGCCAGTTTAATGGTTTATTATCATTCTTGCTATTGCACCGCTTTGTGCAGCTAAATGCGTCTTTTTAATGCACATGAATAACATTGTGTTGAGTGTTCATACCTATATTTTCTGCTCTGTTCTTTTCTTAGGCAGTTATGTTGGATTCCACTGACGTGAACATGTGGTACAAAATTGGTCAGGTGGCTGTGCGACTGGTGCGCATTCCTCTGGCTCGACATGCCTTTGAGGAGGGCTTGCACTGTAACCCAGACCACTGGCCCTGCCTGGACAACCTCATAACTATTCTCTACACTCTCAGTGACTACACCTGTATGTAATACATCATCATAAGCTCTTTGCTCTGTATCTTCTCTCATTCCAAGTGCAAGAGCTCAAGAATAGAAAGAAAAGTAACTGTCATCTGCATACATTGTTACAGGCTGTTTGTACTTCATCGCCAAAGCCCTAGAGAAGGATCATTGTTACACTAAAGGCCTGGTGTTGAAGGAGAAAATCTTTGAGGAGCAGCCATGTCTGAAAAAGGACACACTTCAGATGTTCAGGAAATGGTGAAGCCAGCTCACTTTTTATTCCTCAGTCTGTTTAGAATGAGCTCTAGCTGCAGCTCTATACTTTCACATCACTGACGAATCTCTGTGCTATGTTGTGGGTCATTTGCAGCGATATGTCTGTTCACTATGTGGAAGTGGAGAAAGAGGAGCGCCAATCCATTGTGGAAGAGGCCCTGGAGATGCGGAAGCGCAGGCAGGCTCTCTCTCACTGTGAACCAAAGCCTGACCTTGTCCTGACTCAGCCCATCCGCTGCCTCTCGTGAGTGCTGCGCTGCTGTGTCTCTGTGAATTGTTTTGGTTTTCCTGTCTGGGTGGTTTGCTTTAAATTTACTTCACTTTTGAAAATAGTTCAATCAAGATTTGAACATATGTTTTTTGTCTTTCTGAGGATAGACCAATTTATACTCATGCAAAGCTAGAAAATGCAGAAACGGGATACTGAAATTCTTTGTTGAGCCCCCCTGACATTGAAGTAATTGTTTCCTGGGCTCAGTTTTGTGAACCTTGTTGTTAACTTTTACCTCTGAGGGTTGTAATATCTGATTTTGCCCATAGTTTTCTGCAGTGAATCAGTGACCTCTCCTTTTTAGGACAGTTTGAGCTAATATTAATGAACTCTTGTTTTTGTATCTCAGATGGAAGCATGTTGGCGAAAGCCTTCTTGCAATGTACAGACATCAGACCACATGTGAGCCACCACGCCCGAGTCTTGGCCGCAGAATTGACTTGTCAGAGTACCGTGACCCAAACTTCCTCCAGAACCTCCCCCAACCCAGCAGCCCTGTCAGTATGGGCCAGACCACCGTGCTGAGCAGCAGCCCCAGCTCATCCCTGCCGCCAATGGCCCTCGCTGAGCCAGCAGTGCTGCCCCAACCTGGCAATCAACCTCAGATTACCCCCAGCCAGACCACCGTGGAGGTCACCACCTCTGCTCTCCCTGTCGGTTAGTTGTTTATAAAGAGAAATGTCTCTTTTGCCTGCTTACATATGATAATAAATAATTATTTGCTTTTTTTTAGCAACTGTGTAACTAATATTCGGTAAGATTTTATGTTTTTTTTTAAAAATGTATTCTACTGTATGTTCACAGCTACAGCAATGGAAGTTTCACTGACAGATAAAGTGAAGAAAGCTCCCAAAAGGAAACGTGGGATGGAAGATAGTGGGGAGACAGCCAAGCGACGCTCTGCACGTGTTCGAAACACAAAATGCAAGAAGGAAGAGAAGATTGATTTTCAGGAACTGCTTTTTAAATACCTACCTTCCAGGTAGCTTACACTAAACCTAATATAGAATACATAGCTCCTTATAGTTCTGTTGATAAAAAGCTATTTTGCTGGTTTGTCTTAGGCTAAAGAAGTTTGATCCTGATAATGATGATGAGAGTCTGAGTAATCTTGAGGCGCAGTGTGATGGGAAGGAGGACATACAGCCTCTACATGGGAGCTGCTTGCCTGTTGACTCAGTGGAATACATGGAATCTGGTATGTAGTGCATCATGGGTATGTATGTACAATACACTGTTGTGTCATGTTTCTGTCATACTAACAAACTGTGCATTCCTTACCGTAGAACAACGCGATGTCCACAACTTCCTGCTCAATAATATGACCAATGGTGGTATACTGGACCTGATGATGCGCTATCTGAAAGCAGTGGGTCAGAAGTTCCAGGAGCAGTGGCCTCGGGGGCTGACTGCTGTGGTGCTGGAGGTCTATCAGACCTGGAGGAAGCACAGCAGTGGTCTTCCAAACCCTCTTCTTCGGGACTGCAGCAACCAGCACATCCGGGTAAATGACAAGAAAACCAGTCCATTACTTGAACTTGAATTAGATTGCAGATGTTAACGGTTTTAGATTTTCTGTAAGCCAGAGACATCACAGAAAACATCACTCACTGCAATAAATAATTAATGAACAAATCCTTAACTATTATTATTTCAATAGGTTCACTTTGGTATAATATGAAACGGCAAATCTTTGTTGTACTTGCATGTTAAAGATTGTTTTTGGGTTGTTGGTTCAAACATTGGCGTTGTCCCAGATACTTCCAAGTTTGGAAAGGCCTGCAGACTCTGGATAGAGGTCTAAATTGTCTTAACCAGGGAACCAGGGACATAAGTAGTTTTTCATCAGAATTGGCCTCATATTTTGCACCCGCAGTGATCTCTAATAAGTGTTTATGTCTGCTACATGTGCAGGAAATGTTGGCAATGAGTTTAGCATGTATGGAGTTGCAGTTGGAGCAGTGGTTACACAACAAAGGGAAGATTGGTAAGTACCAGTGAGCTAACCCTCATCATTTCTGATTGGATTTTGACAAACTTTGGTTGATTGATGCATTACAGTACTGTGTTGCAGTAATTTGAAGCTACATTATGTAGCCCAGAGGGGTGCTACAATGTTTGTCAGTTTGTCCATGTGTCATATGTCATATCTCAAGCACTACTGTCATACTTTTGACCAAACCCAAATGTGATAAATGTGATTGTTGCTTTTTTGCATTTTAAAAATGTGACTGATTGGCCTAAAGGGGGCACTGCAATTACAGTTCTAAACATTATGACAAACAGGATTTGTTAACTATTTGAAAGTCATTTGTGGGGAACAACATGCATACACTTTTTCTTTGTCTAGTGTCTCCAAGAAGAAGCAGCGTTGTTGCCGGCAATGATGCAGCTGACTCAGAATTCCCTGGGCAGCACTTCCAGGGTGATTTGTTACTCCTGGCTTTAGGTTCATCCCAAACAGACCTGTTTGAGGATGACTGGCAGGATGTCATGGTGCGTGTCTACTGGCTCAAGGCACGATTCTTGGCCCTGCAGGTAAAGTCTATATTTTGTTGTTTTGTTTTTGCTTGGCTTTTGATTGAATGAGTCTTTCCCACTCAGCTCAGCCAGATGTGACTTGTAAGTCTGTGTTTCTTGTCTTTTGTCAGGGAGACATGGAGTTGGCCCTGGAGAGCTATGATGTCTGTGTAGGCCTGTTGCAGAGCAAACCAAAGACCCCCGAAGGGAAACATTACACGATCAACCTGCCTAACCTACGTGTAGATGCAGCAATCTCTGTGGAGGAGGTCAGTGCGCTGGCTGATAAAATGTTGTTCTTTTATCAATATATCCCTTATTTCCAACATGTTATTATAGTGATTTTTTTTTTTTTAGATGTAGTGTTGTCATTAGTCACGAAAGAAATGTTGTCAGTCCATACTTTTGAGATACCATTAAAGAATGTCTGATATATGAAGTAGCAAGATAATTCAATAAACAACACAGTTGTTGTCTAGATTTTTACGTTTTCATAAAAGTAACTTATTAAAAAAAACAACGCATTAGCAAGTCCCTTAAAGAGCTTTCAGCTGTTTTGACTGTGGGTTTCTTTCCTCTATCCCCATGTACAGATTGACAAGAGGCTGAAGTCTCTGGAGCGTTGTCAGTCTTTGGAGGAGATCCAGCGTCTCTTTGAGTCTGCAGACTTTGAGTCCGTTGTGCGTCTGCTGCAGCCCACTCTTAATTATGGCAGCAGGAGTAAACCGCTGGAGTTTGTGAGCTCAGCACCAGAGCGGCCTGCTCAGCTGATGCTACTGCAGGTTAGATATGCTACAGCAATGTCTATTTAATCTGTATATCTTTTGAAATGTGTGATGGTTCTTTATTCTCTGAATTTTAACTCTGTGGCCTAGAACTCGCTGTTGAAGCTGCAGGACTACCAGCAGTGTTTGGAGTACAGCGAGCTGGCTCTGAATGAAGCCCTGCAGCAGCTCAACTCTGCTCCAAACAGCTCTCCCCCTAGTAAGGAGGAGTGGGTCAGCACCATTGGAAAGTTGCTGGATGGCATCGAGGTCTGCTTCACCAAAGACTCACAGCTTCTAAGCAATGTCCCCCACTTCTCTAGTATGGCTCGACTGGCAAACAACCTAATTCAGGTTAGAAGTGAGCTCAAGACAGCACTGGTTTCCCTAAAGAAATAGTTAAACTGATACCATAATAAGAAACTGATAAGCATTTGTGGAATTTTTAATGTACTGTGTGGTTGTTGTGTTTTCAGCTGGTTGATCTCAGCATGAACATTTCCGACGATCCCAAGGATTTCTTCTCGGTTCTGCCTTGGATTATCCTGTATCGCGTTATCAAACATGAGGAGGCTGCTTTTGACTGTATGCTTCGACAGCATATGTCTGTAGGGGATGATGAAGGTTTGTTGACTTCTTGTTTTCATGCCTTCAGTTTTTCCTTGCTGTTTATGCCATGGTAGTTGTTAGACTGAGTGACCCTGTCAAGTCTCATTTTCAGATGACTCAGACACTCCCATGCTGCCCTCCTCCTTGATGCTCCTGAACACAGCCCATGAGTATCTTGGCCGTCGCTCTCTGTGCTGCAGCTCAGACGGTGCACTCCTCAAATTCTATGTAAGTTTGTTTGTACACTTCTCTCTGCAAATACTGTATTCTGACCAAGGTGATGTGCGATGTACAGCTTGCATATATGCCTTTTTAATTTGAAAAGAACTTGAATTGAATGTATTGTATCTGTATCTGCTGCTGTGCATTTATGCTATTAAATATTTATATAAAGCAACTGTAGACCTGACGTATGTTTCTTTGTGTTAGTGTGACTAAATGAATTGACAGAGCTTTATTCTTATGTTTGGTGTAGGTCCAAGTTTTGGAAAAAGAGCTCGCAGCCTCTCCCAACAAAGACTCTCATCCCTACAAAGAGGAGTTGGAGATGGCCTTGGAACAGTGCTTTTTCTGCCTATATGCCTACCCCAGTAAGAAGAGCAAGACCCGCTACCTTGAGGACCACTCATCTGCACAGGTCACTCGCTCAGATCCTTCTAAAAGTCTCTCCGGTCTTGCCTTTGATTTAGTATACCGTGATTTGTTGCAAGAACTTGAAGTGACTCTGCTAATCAGAAGTTAATCAATTTAGTTACATAATACAAAAGTCAGTCTCAGCTAAGATTCCTTCGCCTATTTTTAACTAATATATTATGTAATTGAAAATGTAAACCTGGTAAATGGTAAAACTGAGCTGGTATTTAGATAATAGCCAAATTGTGTTGAAGAGGCGGTGAAAACGGCTTTGACTAATTGGTATGATTTCTCACCTGTATTGGCAAACTCACATAAACAAAGTGTTTGAACAGGAGCAAACTGCCAATGACGCAAACGCGTGCCTTCATTGACCCTCGCAACACAGAGGAAGTCTGCTCTATCATTAATGTTGTTTTGTCGGCTTGCAAGGTACACATGTCTGGTGTCATTGAAATAAATTGAGGCCGTGAAATAGCATTAATGGCATAATAGCATTAATTCACTGAGTGAGAAATGTGTGTCAACCACAAACAACATCAGATCTGCAGCACTTCACTCACTGTTGTTTAGCATTATGTGCCCTCTTCTGTCTCCACCTTTTGAAGCCATTTTCTCCTCTGCTAAGAATCTCCTAAAATATAAAATCTTGATGGCAAGGATTCTTTGTGAATAGCTAGATTTGATCTGAATTTAAAAATGTAACCCTACTATCTTACAATATCATAAGTCTAATAATATTGTCAAAATTTAACCACTAGAGTGACTCATGGCACAGAGAAGCTTTGTGGATACAGCCGCAGGTCTCTTGTATTTTTGTAATGCATGTGTCCAGCCACCAGGTGGGTGTCATTCCCACAGCTGTGTACCAGTGCAATTAGATAACTGGCATTCTGACTGTAATTGCACAATACCACAGTGCAAGAGAGTCCCCAGGAGACCTCATTGCTCATTTTCTCTGGTGCTGTGTGTTACACTCTAATACAATGGACTATGACACTAATGTTTTCCTGTGGAATGAATCTGTTTTGCAGGTTGATCTGCTGTGGTGTGATACCCTCTTCATGTTCCAGTATTTCAAACCAAAGTCACTGCCAGAGTTTGACAGCTATAAGACAAGCACAGTATCTGCAGAATTGGCCAATCTGCTGAGGAGGTTTGCTGGCATCGCCCCCCAAAGCAACACCCCCATCCTCACCATGGATGAAGTGACAGCCTACATTGAGGGCACGACAGGAAAGGTCAGTCGGTGGGCCCACACTGAATGTGAAGAGCACCAGTGTGTCAGAAATGCTAAAAGTCTTGCTCTATCTTGATGTCACTCTCCTAACTTCATTTACAGGTTTGTCACATGAGAAACATGATGATTAAAGAAATGTTGACGTTTGATCTCTCTCTCTTTAAGACCCCGTGCCTTCCTGAGGGTAGTGCTCCTGCACCTCCAATCATTAATGAGATCTACTACCTGCTGGCTGATTACCATTTCAAGAACAAGGAGCAGTCCAAAGCCATCAAGTTCTATCTGCATGACATATGCGTGTGTCCCAACAGGTAGCTCATTTCTCCACTAGGTCAATGCAAGTGCACATTACAAAGCATACATTTTCAAAGGTAAATTTTACTCTATTTGTGTTACAAATATTAGCAATTAAATGTCAATGTGTAGGGTTCATTTTCTTGCATTTTACAATAATCCATGCAGTGACTTTACTAAAAACATGTATCTTTCCTCAGGTTTGACTCCTGGGCAGGTATGGCTTTAGCTAGGGCCAGCCGTATCCAGGAAAAGCTCAACTCCAATGAGCTGAAAAGTGACGTTCCTATATGGAAACACTCCCAGGCAGTGCTGAACTGCTTTAAGAGGGCCCTGGAGATAGACAGCTCCAACCTGTCTCTGTGGATTGAGTATGGTACCATATCGTATGCGCTGCATTCGTTTGCTTCACGGCAGCTCAAGCAGTGGCGCAATGAGCTACCCCCAGAGGTGGTTAAACAGGTGAGGCACATGTTAACATGAGCAGAGTTTGCTTGTTGCTCATCTGTGTTTCCTGCCAATTTATGTTAAGTTTGCTTTTATGTCAGGGTTTCCATGTGTGAGCTAAACAGATGTCACCTCCTGTCACTGCTTGTTCCACACATGAATTTGTTGTTGAGTAAATTGATCTGTCTCCTTGAGCCAAATCACTCATGAAGGCTCGTGTGTGTGTGTGTGTGTGTGTGTGGTTTCAGATGGAAGAAAGGAGAGACTCCATGTTGGAGACGGCGTTCCAGTGTTTCCAGGGTGCTTCCCGTTGTGAGTGTGACAGTGATGAAGAAGAGTGGCTCATTCACTACATGCTGGGGAAGATAGCAGAGAAACGCAAACAGACAACAGTGGAATATCTGCAGTTTTACAAAAAGGTAAGCAACTTCGGGTTGTAGATTCGAGTTTAGCCTGATAATCAGCCAATAATTTATGTCAATAATTGATGTTTATTAATGAACGTTGTTGTCGAGGTGTTCGTTTACTCTGATTTTCAAATTAGTTTCCTGAAGGTTGAAGTCTTGATTAAACAACACCATATTTTTTAATTATCTGATTTTAATTTTTTTCCCCTAATAAAAAAAACAAATATTTCTGAGTACTTAAGTGTAATGGACAAAATTGTATAGAAGTCTTCTTAAACCTTAGTAACTGGAATAATCCTTCAGTACTTTTTGCAGACATTTTTCTTGCTCTCCATGGAGTTGTTTCATAATCCGCCTACAGAAACAAAGATCGCTGCCCTTCCACCCTCGCAAGATGTTACTTTTTTTCCTAGAGAGAACAATGTATGGAGTTAGTCATAGCTCTGTTGTTCTGATTAGATCAGTGGAGGCAGATGAACCTGTCTGAAACACAGTGTCATGGAGGTCGGCCGAGGATGAGGGGGGCAGTGTGAACTCAGTGAACCCTGATGTCGGCACACATAGCTGTCTTCTACTCTATACTGCACTCCTTTCCTCCATTTTACTAGTTAATTTATATTTCCAGATGATTGTGTGTGTGTGACTCTCTTTAAATTTATAGGCAGCACACTTTTTGCATGAAGAAGCTGCCAGGTACCCCCGGAAAATCCATTATCATAATCCTCCTGACCTGGCCATGGAGGCCCTGGAGGTAAACTACCTGTGGCTGGTAGCTCAAATTGTTCCTAGTTGTGTCACATAGATTGTGTTATGTAAGATAAGGGTCTGAAAGCATTCACATTTAAAAACGTTTAACTTCTTTTTCCAAATTCTTTCTTCCAGTTACATTTCCGTCTCAGTGCCACCATCCTAAAACTACTAGAGGCTAATGAGCCTGATCTGGAACACGAGCTCTTGTTCGGTTTACTGGTTGAGGCCGCTACCGGGCCATTTGCCAGGGGCGAAGAGAAGAGTATGCCAAGCATGCCTAGGTCCCATGAAAAGTAAGCTGCCGAAATATAACCCAGCAGGAATTACGAAAAACTATTCAATCTTATGGTTGAACATTCATTCTCAACGTTGTTCTTGATTCATTGCAGGGAGAAACCCCCCTCCATGATGGATGAAGACTTTAATTGCTCATCAGTTTGCATAGGGAACGCCCACAGCTCCTCCCTTCCATCAGCTACCACCCCAGGTCTGACTTCCCCTCCTTACGTGGCCACGCCGTTTGACCATGATTACGCCAAACGCAAAACACTCCGACGGCAACAGTGGCAGCAGCAGCGGCATGAGGAGCAGCAGGCTGATGGTACAGTCCCAGTCCTAGACACTGTCTCTGGGGTTGGGCTCTTTGCCCTTTCTGCACTGGGACAGGAAGCCCACTGGGGAGTGCTCAGATTGCTAATCACCATGCTTAATGGCTTTGGTTTCAGTTACAATGATCCCCATGCACTGGGTGATTGGGATGTGGTGAAATGGGCAATATGGCTACTGATTATTTGACTAATTTGCTATGCCTGACAAAGCAGCAGTGTTGAAACAAATAGATTGGAAGATTGCGTTTTGCAGAGAGCGTGTGTGTGTGTGTGTGTGTGTGTGTGTATGTGTGTGTGTGCGCGCGCTGAAATAATATCCATTTCTATTCGCTGCTTTATTGCTGGTCTTATTTTCTTTCCTTACCAATCATCTTGCATCTCTTTATATTTTACAATTGTTGCTTTGTTGTAACGTCCTTAAGCCTATAACATCATGGAGACATCTGTTCAATATTGCAGGCTTGTGTGTTTTTTGGCCTCAATCAGCTGCTGTCGACTGGTACTGCACCACAAAAACAGCAAATTCTCAGAGATCCTGATTGTTGCATCACTGTGTGTTTAGCACAGTTGGTTTAACAGAGTGGTTTGCCTTGTCAGAGAGCCCAGGTGCTATTCCAGAGTGCTTTGCCAATAATAACCAAGTCTTGGTTACAGTGGTTACATATTTCTCTGCAAGCACCTCCCTTATATTATAACCTTTTACTTAATCAGCTGATTTATTGAGATTTCTTTTGTAGGAGACCCCTGACTTCAGCAGAAGAAATGTAAACTCAACAAACTAACAAGCCAGCCACACACAAGTTTTAACGTCCTTAGTAATTCAATCCATTTATATAGTGAAAAGTAATGAAAGGTAGTCTTCCCAAGTTCAGTATTTACTCATTGGATATCAATTATAGACTGAAGTGTGTGTCCTCTCTCTGTTGTCATTTCTTCTGCTATACTCCTACAAAACAGATCTTAATCTCAATAAATTACCTGATTAAGTAAAAGGTATTATAATAAGGGTATAATCTATATTTTTTTCATGAAGCTGGATGTGTGTTTTTGAAAAACACTTGATAGTGTCTGATAGCGTGCAATGATGTGTTAATTGAATAATATTGCTTTGTACATGCTACATTGCTAATGTACATATATATATGTACACTAAACATTATAACTGACCTTTTTGATTCATGCACATTAACCCTTTTTATGTAAGCCCTTGTACTTGTGGTGTTGCAGTCATAATTGCCTTTGTTTAAATTTCAGAGAAGACACACAGTTTTAATGGCTTTTTATTGTGTCGCCAAGATGTCAGAATTAACAGAAAACAGCCACAGCAGCCTGGATTTCAATTTCAGGACTTTGAGTCGACATTTTCATCAGTTGTAATTGTGCAGGGTATTGTGAAACAGATGCTGAAATGCTGTTTGTAGAAAACAGTCCATTTTTTACATATGTCAAACAGTGACATCCGTTCACCCACCCCATATGTCATGTTTAGCTTGAATGTGCAAATAACGCAGCCATATTGCCCATGTTGCCAGTTTTGTCACCCTTTCCAGATTCCTTCCTACCTACCTACCTGCCTGCTACCTCTTTGCCTGCTTGCTTTTACCACCTGCTTTGCCATTTATATGCATGTAGTTCTAATGGGCTGAATGTCTTCACAACTGGACAAAGTCAGTCCCCCAATCACAATTTCACTAAATTGTCTGGTGAATCATGTGGTCACATTTGATTTGAGTTTCGTGTGGGCTAAATTTGACAGAAAGTCAAACTCCCTGGAGATATTTCAAAATCTCACGTGAGTCATGTATTTTGCTGTTTTCCACTAATTGGAATTATTTGGCCAATTAGTGTGAACATGCCAAGTCAGGAAGAACGTGGCTGGCCTGTTATTGGCACACAACTCTAAGACTGAAGTCAGAAAATACCCCACCATGCACATGTTTGCATGTAGGGGTCCAGTGTTTCTGGCTTGAGTCCTGCTTGAAGCACATCAGGGTGACAAGAGTGTAGGGCCTGATTCAGACATGCCTTTAATCAGTATCTGGGAAAATGCTCCCTTTATGATCTCCTGTTGATTATACCACATGTTGTCTCTATGTTGCTGCTCTATTGACAGTAAAATAGGAGATCAGTTATGTGTCTTTAACTGTATTGCTGGAGAGGCAGCTCTAGGCATTATCCATTGATCATATCACATGCCTTATTTTATTAGGTTTTGGAGGGAAATATTGATCTTCAGAAATTTGTAAGCCCATCGAAATAATATCAAAACACTTGCACTGCACATTTTGTGCAGCCTCATTGATATGTGTCTGAATCAGATTCTACATTTTCAAAGGGAGTGGCATTACATCTGTACAGGAAAGTCTGTTGTCAGGAAAGGTAAATGATTGATATTTTTTTTATTATTTTTTAGGACAATTGCAGGTTTTTAATATAAATTCAAAGCTACAGCTTTTCTTGACTATATTTTAAAACCAGCTCCCCATATCTTCAACAGCCTCACCAGAGTTTGACCATGATTACTGCCTGCCCAGGTCTCCAATGTGGCTGGCTTCCCTGAATGGTACTGCTCTTCAAACCCACCAAACTCTTTAAGAGGATGTGTTTTAATCCAAAATGGAGTGTAGGAAGCACTGAATACACAGTTGTCAGTTTACACAAATCTAACAGCACCATGGTAAATTTGCTGTTAACTCATGACTGTGAATCTTTTGAAAAGTCCCCTGTGTGGATTATTCACTGAAATAGCAAAAGCGTGTTGCCCTTCTGATTCTGTTATTTACAGTTCTGCCAAGGACGTTTTTTGCTGAGGCTCCACAACATGGCAATTAAGAGGAATGCTGGCATTTTGGTTTTGGACCACTTACAAAAACAAACCATCTCTCCTTCATAACAATGTGTCATTAGGGATGCACTAATAAGGATTTGTGGCTCATGACCTATTTTTGTTTCATAATTGTACTAATTTCTCCCCCCACACATACACATTACAACAGGGAATGTTTGGCATTTAAAACAAGTCACCAACCAACAGCTTGAAAAAGGCCTACATAGCATGCTGTTAAAGTATGCAATTTGGATATTTGGTTGAAATTCACACAATAAAGTAATCACAATTAATTGATTAATGAAAGATTGTCATGCCTGAAATTACAGTGTAATCAATTCTGTAAAATGATTTTTTTTCACAGACAAATCATATTTATGTGTATTTATCCATTATATCCCTAAAGGCTGAAGTCATTTGTCTTGATCTGGGTCCATGCAACCGGCGGCATGACCCATGATGTTTTTTTTATTTTGCCAGAGCGCAGTCAGGACAGTGAGGTGGTGATGCTCTCTGACTCCAACTCCACCCAGGATGCCTTCACAGATCCCACCAGCTCACAAGACAGCAGCCACAAACCTGCTTCTGGGAAAGCCAGTTCATCATCATCAGAAAGTACAACCCCTGTGAAGGACGGGCAGTCCGCATCTGAGGACACAGGTACACTCGGATTGAAATGACGGATCTTTTCTGGCTGCGTTCACCTATACCATTACATTGTTTCATCTGAATGTAATATCATATACATTCATATTCGTATGACAATACGCACTGAAGTATTTATATGTGCACAAAAACCTATATTCAGATGTGGTGTCTTGTTTACTTGCTCCACATTAAACAATCAGAAAAACTGATCTAACATGCAAAACTTTGAGTTCAAGTCCTGAAGTCTTTGATTTTAAACCCTGCTTTAGCATCACATGAAGAACATTCTGGCATCCAGACAGAAGATAAAGTTATCCAGGAAGTAGTAGAAGCTGTGGTGGTGACGCTTCCTGAGGCTTCAGTCCCCAAGGTCTCTGTGGACCCTTGTCCTCATCCTCTTCCTGTCCCAGCCACCCCTCCAAAGCCGGCCCCCTCTCAACAGGCCACTGCTCAAACCCCAGCCAGTGAGGGAAAGAGGAAGCCAGAGCCCCCCGCTGAGGTGATCGAGGTGCCCAAGGCCCTGCCTGTGGAACGTGCCGACCAGAGGCGAATGTTGGTGGAAATGTGCGTCCGTGCTCTCTTCCTCTGCCTCGGCCGCTTCCCTCAGCACTACAAGAGCCTCTACCGCCTGGCCTTCTTCTACACCAACAGCAAGACCCATCAGGTCAGTCCGCCCCTCTTAACCGATGGCACTAGTCCATTCTCATTGCATTTCAAAGGCCAAGTCATCATTAAAGCTAAGCCTTACACCTATAATCAGTATCCCCTGTCATTAATGGTGACATTTACAGAAGATGGGGCTTGCTAAGAATTCCTACAATTCGCTTAAAAGCCACATGCACCTCTTACATTGCTTATTTTGGTGGCGATTGTATCAGAGCTGTGATTACTTTGTTTTTTTTGTTTTTCTTGGATCTTCTTGTGGGTCTGTGAGCTCGGCAGTGATACACGAGTTGCTGAAACAGCCTGTGCTGGCTATAAGGCTCTGTGGGCAGAGGTGTGCGTGGGTGGTAGCGCAGTGCTCTCTCAGCCAGTTTGGCACCAGGCGGTTGCGGTTGAGCTTCACTGTGGTGGCATCCTTCTGTCAGCACTCCATTTGTCGAACCTTTGTTATACAGCCTTTGTTGCTACTTAATAAGGATGAATTGGGCATGGAAAGGTCCTCGCTCTTTTCTATTTTATGTTTTGCTCATTTGACCTCAGAGCAGCGTCATGGGTTTTATGGCTCCCAGCAGTAGTCTTTCTAATTTGCTGCAACACTGAAAAATCTTAAATTTTTGTCTTGATGTTGTTATTAAGAATCACACGCACTAAAATGAATAAGTTCAGTAATGATGATTTCTCCGAGGCTGTTAAATCTTACACAGGTGGTAAGGTTTCCCTCGGTTTTTACCTCCAGTGGAGTTATCAGCAGCCTGGATGAAAGCGAATGCACCCTGGTAGTGACTAGATGACACAGTCAGTTGATGTGATGCTGCTGACACAGGTTGCTTAGCTGCCCTCACAACCCGACACATCCAGTGTTAAAAGCCTCTGTACCCCTTTTGTTCTCAGGAAAACGGCTCCGCTCACATTGACTGGTCAGCTTTATCCTCACTTCAAAGATGCAGGGAGAGGGAGCCTGTAATTTCATGCTATAGGCTACTGGGATTGTGAAATATAACATTAGCTTAGCGTTAGCTTGCTATCTTTTCAAACAGGGCACTGGTGTAGACACTGATTTGTGAGTCATCACACTGAAAAGAGGTCTGCAGTTTCCTGTTTGCAAATGAGCATAGTTTTCTCCTTAGCAAATATTAAATACTGCATGCTAAGATACATCTGTTTATCACTTCTGTCAGTCTATTCTGATGGGGGAGGATATCCCTTTGCTTTCCTCATTAAGAATTCTATTGTGTTGTCTATGTGTGTGTGTCTGTGTGTGTTTGTGTGTGTGTGTCTGTTTTGTATATAAAAGTGTACATACAAACCTATGTTGCTTTTTTTTTTTTTTTGTCTCATTTTTTTATTTATTTCCCGCCACAGAACCTACAGTGGGCCCGAGATGTGTTGCTAGGAAGCAGTGTCCCATGGCAACAGCTGAAGCACATGCCAGCACAAGGACTTTTCTGTGAAAGAAACAAGACAAACCTGTTCAATGTAAGTCAGAGTTCACTATGCCTGCATGTTTTTTCCTCCTCTCCATGTCATTATGTCACCACACATTGCTTAATACATTTTGGAGACACCTGTCATCACTGGATTTATTGGCATTCCATTATAGTAACACCAAAAATTGATAAGATCTCATTAACATTTTTTACATAAGGCAGAAGTAACAGGCACTTGACTGACTTGAGCCATAAACAAAGTTGTTGATGTTTCTCAAGTTGACTATTGAGGCCAGTATTGCGTGAAAGAATTGGTTTGGGGATGAAAATTCAGACATGCCTGAATCAAGGTAATGGAAATTCCAACTTTAGTTAAAAATAATGCGTTAATTTATTAGATTACAACACGCGAAATTGGAATAACAGCAAAGTACCTATCAAGGTATTGGCAAATACAGAAAAAAACTCTACAGCTATAAATAAATTTGAATTTATTTGGGTAAATGTGTTGACACTGAAGTCATTCTCTTATTGGTCTAGTTCTTTTTCAGTAGTTTATATCACCTCTGGCTGCCTATCAATGCATACATGAAGAATCATTTCACACCTAGTAGAGGGTTTGGAAATAATTATTTGCAAACATACACACAAGCACTATTTATACAATCATGTGCCAGACTATTAAAATACTTATGTATGCATGGTCTTCTTACTCTGAAGTTTAGCTTCATCATAATACCTAACTGCACAGTAGTAGCTAATGGAGACTCCCAGAGGAAGAACATGTGAAGCACTGAAGTGTGTCCTCACGTTTGTGACTTATGAGCTGTCGGTGTGTTTGCTGTGAGCGAATGATTGGCGTACTACAGTTAGGTTTACCCTTTTCACACATTATTCATATAATTCAACTGGATGCACAAAAAATCGGCCCTAAATATGGATCACTAGATGCAAGTGCTGCTATAAATGGAGTCACACAGTGGGAGATTGTTGAATTACAGGGCCTCTGTTGGGTTCCAGTGGAGGAGATTACTGTCTGAATCTGTCATCTGTTCTGCATGTCAGTTTATTTACCTCTTTTCACTTGAAGCAGATATTATGTCTTTACAATACGTGCAGAAATTGGCTTTCATTTGTTCCTTGTGTGATTTGTCAAAGCCTAAATGCTCTCACTTTTGTTACAGAGCAGATAACCGAATGTCGCATCATGTCATCACCTCATATCAGTCAGTTGTCAGGGCATATTTTGGCGGTGCACATTATTTTGGTCATAGATAATTGTGTAGGCTGTAGAGTCAAATGCGGACTCCAGAAGGCTTCTGGTAACAGACTGTAGAAGCGATGTGGGCCAGGTCTGAGCTGGAGGAGCGCTCTGCAATGCTCTGGCTCCCACTGGGTTCTCACAGAGCCCCTTCTGGAGGCAAACCTGCCACCCTGGCATACCAACTGTTAGAGCTTTACTGTTCCCTTCAAGCGAAGCCCTCTCTCTACAACGGGACAATGCAAACCTTTCTAAATATTAATCAAACATGCCTGTTTTTATTGAGTCTATGAGTTCTGGGCAGTTAGTACATTAACAAAAAAGTTGCTGAAACACGTTATATATCCTGCATTTTCACGAGATTTGTCAGCTTAATGAGCACAAAAGTGGATAAGAGCTTTCCTTGTGGTTTCTTTAAACGTAGGACACAAAGGCATTGTTCAGCACACAGTCTTTGCCAGGTAGAAGTAGATTTTGAATCAGAACCCTTTCAGCCAGCTTTTCTAACCTGTATACTTTAGGCAAGTCAGTCTCAGCTGACAGCCGACAGCTGCGTTTGAGCCTAATCACTCACTGTCAGTGTTTGATAAATATGTTGTTCGCGTCATCTCTCCAGTGACGGAAGGACCAGCACGAGAGCTGCCACAAATTGACAGTGTTGAGCACATCAAACGTACGGTACCTTGATGTCAAGTGGACTTGACGCTCAGCTGAGTAAGCACCTCAATGAGCCCGTTGGTGAATATGGAGTTCCCTAATGTAGGTCATGATGCCCTACTTTTCCTTCTTGCTTTGGCTGGGTTACATTAACTGGGGCCTGCATAAAGTAACCTATATACTGCTGTTTAGAAATGATCCAGATGAGGTTGTGTTGCATAATTTATTGTTGTGGTTGTCAGCATGAGTGCTTTCTAGGAGGGTCTCACTTTCAAACCAATAAGAAACTAATAATGTTATGTAGCTGTTATTCATTTAAAATGATGTAGATTAAGTCTAGGTTAATATTTCCAGAGTCACAGACGTGGGACAAATAATTAATTTTGTAATATGTCATGATACAGTCTATGGCGATACATTATTGATACACTGACATTTGTATTGTCAGTGTTGTGATACTGAGGCAGTGTTTCCTCCTTTTACTGCAAACATTTTGACTCTGAACTGTTCTGCTTTGCCTTTTTATGGCTGTTTGACGTTCAAATGATGGCATCTATGTTCATGATCCAATGTGCATGTTAAGAAGGCTCTCACTACTCTACTTACTACTTCATTTCAGCTGCTTGTAATAAAGCTCTCTATAAGGCAGTAATGAAACCTGCTTTTTGAGGAATGACTTGGCTATTTTAGGGGTATATCTTTACTCTTAAATTACAGTTATTGTGATGTAACAAAGACCTTGCAACCTATTGCAAATTGCAGTCTCCTTGTGTTATAATAATGTCATCATTGTGGACATGTGATTGTAATGGAATATTGTGATAAAGTGATTCCCAGCCCTTGTAGCAGGATATCCAGGCTGAATTGAATGATATTGGTTATAATTCTGCTGTAATGCCAAGCCCCCTGGCTGCTCAGGACTACTGTTGAGTGATCGTGAGGAGTCCCTGTGTGTTCGCCCCCCCCAACACGACACACCACACACACATACTCTTGCTTACATATTCTTCCACCCACTCATACATTCACTCTCTATGAAGCTCCAGAGAAAATGGCTGTCCTTGTTGCTACATTTCAAGAAAAAAAACGTAAATCCATCCAGGTCTTGTAACTTTTCAGAGAACATGTTTTGAACTGATACTGTCTTTTCAGAACGGGCATTCATGTTTGATCTGACTGCTTGAGTGTAACTTTGCTTATAGGTAGGCCCTCGTGTCTTGTTATATCAGGTTAGGATATTCTTCTGGGGAACAGTTACACTTGCATTACTTGCTTTGGTTTGATGTATGAGTCAAACATTTGTGTGTTCAGCTGTGCAATGTGCTGTAGGTGGAGCTCCACTTAGGAGATCTTTTTTTTTCTCTTTTCTTAGGGGAGGAGTATTGGCCCAATGAGTACATTTAGTAGAAGTTGATATTTTGATTTGCATGTTGGAGGGTTAAGTCTGGCTGCCAGTGTGTTTTCCATTGCCTTCTTCTGCTATGTGTGCAGTTGAGCTTGACATTTTTCAGCAGTTTTCTTTGCCTCACTCACACAACAGGAAGCAGGAAAAACAAGGTGTGTTTGTTTAGTATGTTTATGGTGGCCAGCTGGAGAGACACGACCAGAGTTGAAAGAGAGGAAAGGAAGAAGGTGAGGGCTGCTGTCAGTATACTGCTGGCTCTGTGTGTGTGTGTGTGTGTGTGTGTGTGTGTGTGTGTGTGTGTGTGTGTGTGTGTGTGTGTGTGTGTGTGTGTACGCAACACAATCTTATCTGTTCAGGCAGCACTGTTCTTCAGCCTGTGTTTTTTCTGTGGGTAATAAGGGCTTTACTTATATCAACCTATCCTTTCCTCACTCAAGTCTTTTGGTTCTTTTTTACTATTGGTGTGCCACCCTCTTGATGTCTCCCACTACATTGATGTGGTAGCACCGAGTTCATTTTTCAGTCAGTTTATGTTCTCTTGTTCTTTTCCTGTTGCTCCGTCTTCAGGGCGATCACGCTCTACCCCTCCCCCTGGCTCTTATTCGCTCTACTCATCTCCTCTCTCTGTTGCACTCGTTCTGTTTCCTCATTATTCTCTCTCTCTCACTCCTCTGTTTGTGTGTGTATTGTGTGGGTGTGCACTGATGGGCGGGAGTTTCTCTGCTTGCCTCTGATTGGCTGGCAAAGGCCTACGAGGATTGGCTGTACGCTGTGTATAGTGCGAGAGAAAGGAAGAGGGGGGGGGGAAACTCCAGCAGGCTGGGGTCAGGGGAGAGCGGAGACAGAGTGCGTGGGTGTTTTTGTTTTGAGATGGCAGGGTTTGAAAGCAGGAGAGGAACGAGTCAGCTTGTCTGTCAGTGGCATTCTGAGCTTATAGGCCCTGACTCCAGCGCTGTTTCTCCTCTTGCCAAGCTAGCTGCCATTCTCCTCTTCTTCTGTTCCTGTTCTGCCATGTGCAGCCGTGCTTCCCTCTTCTCCTCTCCTGCAGCTCTCGCTGCCCTAGCACCCAAATGCAGCCCACCCCTTGCTCTTTGAGCGTGAGCCTCTTTCAGGGTGGAGGCGCTGCCAGGGCTGCTGGTGCTGCTACCGCCAGCAGGAAACTGTCCAAAAGAATACTAACACAGGCACCGTGGAGTAGCTTTCTTTGGTGATGGTGAGTCGCGTTCTCTCTTTCCCTCTGACTTTTACACAATCAAGCTTGTGTACATTTTTGTGTGAGTAGAGCTCCTGTGTCATTTTGTGAGTTTGTGTTATACTGTTTTTAAATCAGTGATACTCTTGTACAGTAGTACAGAACTGCAAAAGAAAATGCCTTCAAGTACTCCTCCTGAGGGTCTTAATCGTTCTGATTTCTGCACGTCAGATACACCATTGTAGAGAAGAATGTAGAACAATGTAAGATTACACCACCCACCTGCCAAATGTTGGTAGCATTAGTAGGTAGCCTTCTTAGTTTTAAAACAAAATCTAAAGTGTAGCTGGCTGCTAAAATAGGGAGATTGTTGTTAGCAGTAAGCTTCACTAGTGACTGCTGGTTGCTACAAGACACATTAACACTCAGTTTGTGCAACTTCCCTGCAGTTAATAAGTTTTACCATGGGTCATATTTTCGGTCTGTTCCTTTTCTGTCACTGATGGTATGTTAAGAGAAGATGAAGTAGACAGGACAGCAGGTTGAGGGTATGTTGTTCAGCAGACAGACAGCATTTTGTTTTGGCTCAGGGTTATCGCATGAGGAAGCAGAGCATAGTCCCTGCTCTTCATACTCTTCTTGCCTTTTTTTTTTTTTTTTTTTTTTTTTT
>LKNJ01000292.1:166880-194119 GCA_002120245.1 Maccullochella peelii
TTTTTTTTTTTTTTTTTTTTTTTTTTTACAGTACTCCTTTATGTTGCTTTTTGTAATATATGAAAAAGTGACTAATTAGGATTACTTTATAATGTGACATGTCCACTCATCCTCTACAGCCAAACAAACAAACCCTGAAGAAAGATCAGATTTGTAGAAAAGTCTCTTGTTCCCTTGTTTGCGATCTTAATCTCTGTCAGATTTTTTGCATGATGTATTGGCCACATCTGTGCCAAAGCTGTCAGTGGTCATATTTTCTCTCACCAAAAAAAAGGAAAAATCACTGCAGTTAAAGTCTTACAAATCTGCTTTAGCTGTTGTGCTACAGCATAATCTGTGTAAAGCCATGGCTCTGCTTTCCCTAAACAGATTTGCTGTGGTTGGATGGTTCTCTGATGAAGAACAACTCTCCTCCATTAGAGATGTTTTTCTCAGTGAGCGGAGCCCACCCCCTCATCATACTTGTCCCCCTCCTGTTGAAGGCTTTTGGTACTCTGTGCATTGAAAGGTTAAAACCTTCCCAAGCCCTTCCTGATTGCATCATATAATAACAAATCTTCTCATTTTCACACATGTATTGGAGCCATACGCTTGTTCTTCAGAGTTTTTCGCTGACCACTTGATCTAAATTGGGATCATTTCACCACTTTGAACTAGGTCCTGTAACATCATAAGTGAAATAATTAACAATCTGAACAGAAGAGATTTATTCCTAAATTAACAGATGCCTATAAATAAAATTGAATAACCCCCACGAACTAAAACTGCATCCTTGATTTAGGATTTTCAAAGGAAGGCATGGGTTCTCTGGGATGAGTTTCTATATTACATTTTGGATGGCCAGAGTTGACACTGTCTCAGTGAGCAGGCAATAAGTACATCCTCAGGAATGTGATCTGTTTTGGTTTATTTTGCCTCTCTTTCCTGCTTTGTCCCTCCCCAGTGGCTTTAAAAATGTCATCTGACAATCTTGAGCTGTCTGGGAGGAGGAGCACCACGCTCCCCGGTGCCTTCAGCAGCTGATGGAGCCTTCTCATTTGTTTTGTTCCATCCTCATATGGTCATCTTTGTTTTGTCTCGCACGCATTTTCTGAGGCCAGAAGCTGTACTCTGTGCCATGTGCTTTATGACTGTACACAGCCTAGGCCACCATCTGCACTCGCATCAGTAGCTTCAGAGTCCAGAACCTCGCCTCGCTTCACCTGCAGAGAGGACATGTGCTCAGCGCTCACTGAAAAAAGGTGGACTCGTCCATCAAAAAACACCTCATCGCGCTTTCTGCAAAGGAGGACTGTGTTTGTTGGCAACAAGCATTGCTTGGACAGAGCTGAGCGTTAATGAGGCTGCCTATCATGTGTGCCCAGAGAGAAAGCCCCCCCATCCGTCCCTCCCCACCTCCTACATGGCCAGCCAGTCCGCAAGATCTCTCCTGCAGCCTTTCCATCCCCTCATTAGGGCTTTCTTCTTTGAATGCCATGTTTTGAACTCCCTGTAATTTCTCTTGCTTTCTCCTCTACTTTCTTTCCTTTCAGTTTTTCCATGTCTCCCTGTTAATTGTTTCGGTGTGTCATACACTCCATAGGCCTTTGACAACCTGGAGTAGCAATCATTAAAACATAAACTTTCAGAATTTCACAAATTAGCCTGCTGGCTTATTGTCCAGTCAAATGTGAAACCAGTTACATGTAAGCAGCTCTTCCTAGACCCCATTTGGCCTCCTTCCCCAATGTTTTGTTACTGAACCATGTTTTGAAATCAAGTTCCTGCTGAACTAAAAGCCAAGGCCACAACAACAAGTGTGTCTGTGCCATGGTCCACCAGCAGTGTGCTGAAAACATAATATTTTTGTTTATTGTTTGTAGCACAGTCAAACTTAATTCCAGATTCTGCTTCTTCCTTTTTCCTCCTCACCCCCTCCAGGGCATCTGGCGTATTCCAGTAGATGAGATTGATCGCCCAGGAAGTTTTGCATCTCATATGAACCGATCCATTGTCCTCTTGCTGGAGGTGCTGTCTCAGCTCAAGGATCACGATACTCTGCTGAAAGTCTCTTTCATGCTGCAGAGAACCCCTGACCAGGGAAAGTAAGCACCAACTTTGTATGATACTGCTGTTTCTGTTATGTATGATGTGTTTGTTCCATGACATCTCTCCTCTCACGCCTTTCTCTTCCATGAAGGAAGTATTTACGGGATGTTGATCGCCAGGTTTTGGCCAAGAGAGCATTTTTCCTAACTGTAAAAGTCCTGGAGGACAATCTGAACAGTCTCACAGGGGTAAGGAAGCACAAATCACTATACACACACACACTAAGAGCTGAAAGCCGTTCCGTGTTTTAGATGTCTGGCATGCACCCACTTCATGTTTTGACAGGTTCTGTTCTCTTTCAGGTGTCTGAGCAGCTTCACAAAGCGCCTGCGCTCTCCATGGGGGAGATGACCACAACGGACACATCCAACAGGCCCAGTTCAGAGGACAGCAAACATGCACTGCCTAAGAAGCCTGGGCTCACAGAGGGAGCCTGTGCCACTGACACAGGGCCCAGGGAAGCCTCCCAGGCACAACTCACCCCACCACCGCTGTCCATTGATAAAGGGAGTAAGGTTCAGGAGAGCTACCCTGGGAAGGTGGAGACTGCTGGCAGTGAGGGGCACAAAGCAGGGCCAGAGGAACCCATGGAGATGGACACTGGCAACTGGAGGAGGCCCTCTACTACCACAGATTCTCAAGGCAACCAAAAGGAGGCTGAGACCTCCCTGAGTGCCGTGGAGCCCCAGCAGAATTTGACTTACAGCAGCCGGACACCAGAGCTGTCTCTAGAAGAGCTAAGTATCAGTTCCAGGCAGCAGCAGCTCCAAGCCTCAGCACCCAAGGTCACTGTGGCAGCCAGTGGGACTGATCTGGGGTCACAACGAAGGCCAAACAGGAAAAGGAAGCTTCTTGAAGATGTGGAGTCCGGAAAAACCTTACTGCTTGATGCCTACAGGGTGTGGCAGCAAGGCCAGAAAGTCATGACCTACGACCTGGGACGCATTGAGAAGATCATGTCAGAGACTTATATGCTCATAAAACAGGTAAACCTCTTCAAGATGTACCACACCAGATACCTCTGCTGTGCACACACAGATTACATTTTTGTTGCGAGTATACGTGCTGCTATAATTTTTTAATATTTTGCAAAGTCATGCATACTTGATATGAGCCCTCCTAAAATAAACTGGGCTTGGGAAACCCCTCTTTTAACTGAATTAGTAACAACACCCACTGTAGAACAGGGACTTTCCCTCTTTCAGTTTTCAAACACTAAGTCAAATCAAGCTCTTAGTGTGGTTGTGCTTTCACTCTTGGTAACTCAATTTCAACCTCTGTGACTTTGGTCTTTCTGCTGTTACTCCTGAAACAGGTTGTTGACTCTAAATGTAGCCCTACAGGGGATTTTTAAGATTTTTTTTCTACATGATGTCACAAGTAGGTGGGGAGCTGCTGTGAATCAGTCATTGTTGATTTATTTATTTTCAATTAAATGCGTCAAATTGATGCACATCACTGCATTCCCACAATTTCTACATTGCAGTGATTGGAAGATTTGAACGCAAGTGCTGAATAATTTTCTAGCGGATGTGTCAGCCAGTTTTTGCTCCCATACAAAGACTAATGGCTGTAGAACTGGTGCTGAAAAGTAAAAATGTGTAGTGGCATAGTGCCATCACCGAGACAAATGTCTGTATTGTTAAATTATTGCAAAACTTTGGGACTTTTGTCTATTAAGCGATATGTATTGTTAAAATGTATTGTAATTTATAAGATGAAGCATCTGTATAACTGTGCTTGTTATGTGAATTTGTAAATCATTGTTAACCTTCTCCTGCATAAGAAGGGTCAAAGCAGCGAGACGTTTCTTTGTATCTCTTTAGAGCAATTGTATCTCAGTTGTTGAAAGTTAGTCCAACTTCAGTGCTTTCTATGGCAGTGATGATGTAGTTGCAACAGCCCACATCCACTTATACAGCCATATTGAGCTGAAGATCAATGCTGGCCCTACAGAAGCTGCCATGTCATTGACTGTGTAATGCCAGAGAGCTGTAGCTGGAGTGTGAGGGCAGGAGGCGAGGGACGGCTGAAGAGGAGAACGGATATATCGGAGGAGATAGGCCACCTCCAGCAGCTTTTGATGTTGTTTAGGTGCCTGGGCTGCTGCTAAGATTTTTTCCTGTGCTTTTTAAGAGACCTCAAAGAGAACATCTTCTCAGACACACCCATAAGAGAGAGTAGCCAGAACCAGCTACGACATGTTTCCTGTCACCAAATGACTTATGCAATTAATATGCCTGGACATTTTCCAGAAGCATCTTCTGATTGTGCACCAACTTGCACAAACTGCAAACGCTCTGTGGTTTTATGGTCTGCTGCACTGCACAGCTGCATATATTTTAGATCTGCACCTTGCATCGTTTTCATTCTTGTTTACGTTTTCGTTGTTACTTCTGCTTATTTTAGTCAGATATTTTTCTTTCTTTCAACTCACATGTAAGGTGGTAAATTTAAATGGGCAGACAGAGCATTTCCTGCCATCAGAGTACACATTAAGTGAATGGTTTTATTGATGTGACAAAAATGTCTGGTTGAAATTTGCCTCATTCTAAAAGTTATTGTGATGTGATATCGATATGTCACCACTGGCAACTGTATGTGGTTTGACAAGGAGGGTTTGCAGTGAGCCAGACATGAATTGAAAGCAAAGGGCAGTCCTCTGTGGTGCACTGAAGCTTGACTCAGTCCATTTAACAATTGGCATCAATTGAAAACTAGAATGAGGCAGCTGTAAAAAATCCCTCCCTTAGGGGGTCCCTGAACCGCTGCATGCAACAGGCTGCTGGAGGGAACATAACAGCTGTGTGAACAAGATTACTGCTAAGTGTACGATGTTGGGCTGTAGCTAAGCTCGCCAACTCCCACACATCCACTAGCTGCACTGGGCCTTAATGTGAGCCTCTCTTTACCGGTGCTATGATCAGAGGCAGTAGCTTAGAAGAAATCCTACTGGCTCTGATACAGAATCAGAAGAATGTGTTGTTGGGGTGACATTAGTGTGGAGACATTGTGAGTAATTAACATGGCATGTACACAGGACAGGTCACCTCGGAAATGATGAATTTGCAGTAATACACTCACTGCTCCAGTATTGCATGAAGAAGTTTTACTGAATAGAAAGCGATGTGTACAAAGATTTGACACTGTGGAATAGAACCATGAGCATATGAAGATGTGTTGCTCTGCCCTAATGTCCTCGTTCTGCCTGTTCTCCTGTCTCAGGTTGATGAGGATGTAGCTCTGGACCAAGCTGTGAAGTTCTGCCAGATACAGTTGGCCACTTCTGCCCAAAGACAGGTAAAAAAAACAACAAGTCTCTGCATGCTCATCTGCCATCTTTCTGCTACATCTACAGTTTCTCTCCCCTGTGCATCATTGCTCATACTGAAGCCTACATTTATACAGAGAGCTAAATGTACACTTCTTCTATCCCTGTTTTATCCAAGTTGTTGCCAAAAACTCGTTTTTCCCCCTCACGTAATGGGATCGGTCTTTCATTAAAACTTTGATGATTTATGGCTTTCCTCAAAGCACATTTATGATGCAGCAGCAGTGTTTTAGTGACTTTATGAACAGTGTTTTACTTTGCCTTTTAAACTAATGGCAAAATAAAATATCCAGTCATGAAATTATCATAACATTATGTTTTTGCAGCAGGTAAAAGTTTAACCAGGCAGATCATTTCTGATAAGCTGCAACCGTCATGCAGGGTTCGTACAAAGTCTTGAAAGTTTGGAAAATGCGTCATTTTAACCGTTATGTTTTCAAGGTATATATGATCAATTCATTTATGCTTCAATTATAAAAAATATAATCCTTGAAAAATTCTTGATTTTCAACATAATCTGGTGTTTCATCTACACAATCACTCGTGAACCAAAAATCTTTTAATATTTGAAATGAAACGATCCTGTCATCATATTTGTTTGTTGTCTCCTGGCATTTATAGGAAGAATTTAGATGTGATGATAAATTATGAAATTTTGGTTTAGGTACCTTGAAAGTGCTTGAATTTTACTCTTAAAAAGGTGTACAAACCCTGATCATGGCACTGAACTGACAGGCTCAGAATTAATTAAAGCCTCCAGCATGGCAAACTTATGCTTTACCAGCCAAGCTAAAATGTTGTATCAGAGTTGACCTCATGTTGTACACCCCACCCATCTGCCAATCCAAGTAGCTTAAATGCTCATTTTACTTGTCTGCTATTTAGCTCAGATTGGCATGTTTAAGAATAGATGTTACGTTGTTGTGTTCGACTATATGTGGGGACATGTGGTAACATGCAACATCTGTAGTAAAATGTGCTAAAGTGATGAATAAGTCTGGGAATTACCAAGTTACTTATCATTTTAGCACATTTTACTACAAATGCTGCCTGGTCCTTCTATCTATCCTGCTCCAGCCTGCCAGTACTAAATTTAGCTGAAAGCGTGGTGTGAATGCTCCCTGTTGTCCCTTCAGCCTCACTCAGTAGTTGCCAAACTTGTCATTAGTTTCACTAAGCATTGGTATGCATGTTGCTTATTTACACAGGCGTTGATTTACAAGGCAAGATGACAGAAGAAAATTTATTAAGTGTCTAATTGTAGTCAATCGAATGGGTTCTGCTAGTGCTAAACCAACTATTAACTCAGCTTTGTCTTCAGTTCTCATATTCCTCATCGAATCATTAGTTGCTCTGCCTCATCCTGTGTCGGTGACTCCCCCTTCCTCACATCCCTCCTCCTGCCCACATCCTGTTGTCACGGTGATGTTCCCCGAACCTCAGGCTCATGAGAAGTAGCTGTGGGCAAAATAAATCTCTTGTCTTCCTAGTTCACTGATCCTATCATCTTATTTTCTGCATGATTCTTTTTGTTGCCTTTGTTCGTTATGTTCTGTGCATTCGATTGTGTAATTGTCGCGCATAAACACACGACGTAGAGATGATGGTGCAGATGGGGAGCGACAAGCCACATTTCTCAAATGTGTAAAACCTGGTTGGAATCAGAATCTTTTTTTTTTTGTTTGTTTTTTTTGTGTTTTTGTTTTTTTGCTAAAACAGCTGCGTGGGCATTTTCCAGTTTATGTTTCTTTGCATGTATAAATGTCCATAATATCTTGATGCACTTCATGTCTGCACCAAATGTTTTAGAATTAGTGTGTCTTATTTCATTTCAAGTTAAACTGTAATCAGCTTCCATGCAGTTATGCTTTACCTTAAAATAAAATATTATTTATAAACTATTGCTTTTTGCAGTGTCACCTAAAAATTGAAAACACTTAAATAGAAAAAAGTGGAAATAACGTGGAAAAATAATGAAGTGAATATCAATTAAGTTATTATAGCGACATACCGACTTCAAACTCATCGATATCAAAAATTGTCTAAATTTGAATAGTCTTTATTTCATTATGACCATTTGTTGTTTAATTGGTGACTAATAGTTAAAATCCCAAATGTGGAGTCTTAACCAGACTCATTCCCGTCCCGTAAACGTGATTGCTGTTGTAATTGTCAGGTATACATGGCGTGATTGTTGACCTGTTAGATATTGTGTTAATTAGCCTGCATATGGTGTTTTTTTTCCCACGCTGCTAATAAGATAGGGTGCTTCTGCCTTCCAGCTTGTTCCGCAGTCTAATCGCACTGCTGTTTGTGTGTAATTACTGTGCCACCAGCTCATGTCGTGCTTTGCATTTGGTTGCACTTGCATGTAGTGGGAAATGTGAGTAGGCACCTTTGAGTTCTCGGCTCGAGGACATGAAGAATTCTTGCCTGCTTCTTCCAGATTCACACATTCCTTCAAGCCCCCACAAGTGCAGAGCGAGATCTGTCTGTATAGTGCCGAGCTGAAACATTGACTGTGTTGTGCTCTGTGTGTTGTTTGCTGCCATATCAGGAGGAAAGCATGACGAAGCTAAATGACCTGTGCTCTTTGTTACTCTCACTTAATGTCTGCTATATTTTCATAATCTTTTTGGTTCTTACTCTCCTCTACTTGGGGAGATGGTGTAGAGAGACTCGATGGAGGTGCTTCATTAAAACACTCCAGTCTCTGTATGTCAGCACACTCGGAGGAATGTTGAGGTTTTACTCATTAAAGACTCTGGACATTTGCTTCACAAAGGAGCGCCAGTGTCAGCCCCATTTGGGCAGGCAATTTAATTAAAATGTTCGGTCGGCCGGTCTTTCAATTGTGCTGGAAAGATGACCAAACCTGTACGTGACATCTACAGCTGCTCTAATCTGATTTAAAGCCCAATCTCGATAATTGCAAAGAACCATCTTTCAATTCACATTGTGGGACCTCAGTTTGGCTGCCGGGAGCCCTGTTCTTACCACACAGCAGTCACTAAAGGAGCCTACAGACTGGCCGCATGCTATGTGCTGCAATTTTCTCAGGTAGTGTTTTTCAGATGCACACGGTCCAGCTGACTTGTTGGTGTCTTTGATGGCGATGTTTAATTCATGAGATATGACTCATCAGAGCTGGCTTTGGAGCTGGTGCCTGCTTGAAGCTGCTGTGCCACTCTTGTGTTGAGCTGAAGGAGCTGTTGCTGTCTAAGCTTTTGGAAGTCTACTCTGTTTGATTTGATTTGCCTGTGCTCTGCTGTGTGAATCCCGTAGGGAGCTTCATCATACACAGCTCTGATTCAGAGCACAATTTGACTTAAACTCCCAGCAGAGAGCCTGAGAGCTCTGTTATTGCCAAATTGTTTTGTGCTAACATACTGTATCTGTCAAAGCCTGCTCGCCATGATCGTAGCATAATGTGGCCCTGAACGTTGCCTCAAGGCTTGAAATCTACATTTAATAGTCAAATGTAACTCTTTTTGGCAAATATGAAGTAACATACCTGCATAGTTAATGCAGTATAGTTCTATGTAGCCCTCCACTGGATCTAAAAATCATTATTTCTTCAGCTTGTTAAAATGTGCCACAGTTCATATATCAGACTAGAGAGCTGGATTTACAGGCTTATAAAGGCTAGGTTTTATCCAACTTTTCATCCGTTTTAAATTGAAAACTAGAGAAGGTGTATTCATTTCTTTTAACTGCGCTCCTCTTTGTTGCCATGACAGCGGCTGTGGGAGCAGGGCGGCTGTTGTCACAGGTTGTTTGTGCAGCTCTTGTGTTTATAAGTGGCCCTCAAAAGGACACACAGGAAAGTGGCTCAGGGGGATGTAGTGTGGTGTAGAGCCGTGGTCCTCGCCAGCACCCAACACAGAGTCCAGCACACAAGTAAGCCTCTGAACCCCTGGGAGACGACATCGCAGCTCTGTAAAGGATTTCATTACTTCTTATGAGAAAGAGCCAAGACTAATATTGCTGGTGTGTTTGAAAAGTGTAGTGGTATCGACTGTGGCTCACTCGGTTTCTCTGGCACTGAGTCGCTGACCAGATTCTGTCTCCAGGGAAGAGGATGTACAGTTCTCAGGAATCTACCTGAGCAGAGGAGGGTTATCGCTGCAGATGGATCCCCAAGGTCAGTCACACCTCCTCACGAACACTGCTCTTCTTCTGTCTCCAACAGTCTGCAGGCGATGCCCCAACCACACCCAAGTACCCCAAGGAGCACCGAGACATCTTCTTCCCCGCCTCCCTGCCGACGCCCGTCCTGCTCAGCCACACCGCCTGCCACCCGCTGTCTACCCAGGACGGCCAAGTCAAATCGGTGTACGAGCCCCTGAGCAAGTTGTCCAGACCTCAAGCCTCGGGCTTCCACGATCAGCCACAGCACAGGAGAGCAGCTAGCCACCCTGCTGCAGCCATGGCCTTCCTACCACACACAGGTACAGTGGCTTCCTCTCCAACACTTCCACTATATGGTTGTTTAGTGTTTTTGCCACAGTGTGATGTACACACATCTTAACAAGTTATTGTGCTTTCTGATTTTGGGGAGATTTTAGAAATGAAATGTTATTTTGTTGAAATTGGTAATACTGCTGGTGTAGTTGTCAGCTGAGTTTTAAAGATCCTAAAGTGCTTTAGTCCATGTCACCAGCAGGGGCCGCCTGTGGACTTCCACAGACTTGTTACATAACCGCAGACTCTGGCCTGGTTATATTTTGCCTTTTGGGTTTTGTCAGTCCCCAACAAGAGTTTTAGAGATCAGTGTCCTCCAGATTGTTTCTCTTTTTCTGCCTACATGAGCTTCTGGAGGGGTGGGGCATAATCATCGCTGATCCTCATAATGAAAATTCTGGCGCATCAATTTGCTGTTTATTTCATGTTTCATATCTAAAGATGTTTATCTCATGTTTAATATCTAAAGATACAATTCCTCCAGCCAGTGTCTTTAGCCTGAATTCCCCTCATATTTTAATTGGCGTGAAATGGACAAATAAATAATACATTTTCACATATGTTGTATTTGATAGTGTATTCTTCTTAATATTTGTACTCCTTCTTTTCAACTCTTTCTAGTTGTTAATTTGGATTGTATTTCGAATGTTTTTATAATCATACGAGGCCATTAGAGGGCAGTAAACAGCATTTGGAGACACTGAAGGCAACCCTCTTGTTGTTCAGGCAGCTTTCATTTCTTTTCTGTCAGATCAGTGCTCAGTAAGTGGAGCTGTTGTGTTTCTCATCCAGGTGACTCTCCTGTCCATTTCCAGCTAACGGTCTTGGCGGTCTCTGTAGGCTCTTTACTGCAATCTCTGAAACCCTAGCTTAATGTTACCGCTTTCATATCTGCCGATAGAAGGAGTGTTGCAGAACCAGCTAACAAAATGACATCCCTTTCTATGCAAGTATGACATGGGAGCTGTACTACAATGAGGCACAGCACACATTTAACAAATATATTCACATACATAACTAAAGAGTTCATATAAAAACATATAATCAGTTATAATTAAGATTTTGTCATTCTGCAATTCATATAAAGGCAAACATTACTGATGTAAAGACGAAAAGTTACAGCATAGAATCACATTTTTGGTATTTGTTCACTTTCATTGTGACATTTTGAGCAAATTGGATTTTTAGATTTTTGTGAGTGAAAGACCCCCCCACCCCCCAAACCTGCAACCCTTTAATACATTAGCTGTCATGCAGACCTCTCACGTGACAAGCTAAAACCTGTCAGCCTTATGTCATCAGAAAGAGAACAGACTGCACTGGACTGAAACTGCAGGCATCTTTTTCATCTGTGGACATTGATTACATCAGTAAATCCAGTTTGCTGGGAGTGTCTGTAACCAGTAGCTGCATATAAGCACTTTGTGTGGATCTGTTCAAATTTCCTCAAGTTATTGAAGTTGGATGACCTTTGAAGGTGTTTCAGATATATTTGCATGCGAACAGACACGCAAACAAGCACCAAGCAACACTGCAGCGCTGTGTATTATGTAATGGTTTCCTAGGCAACATTAGTGGAGAAGCCTGAAAGAGTATTATATTTTTGTTTTCATTTTTGTCTGTCTGAGCTTCAGGGGGAGACACAAATACTGTAATCTTTACTCTAGGTCCTAGAAACAGCCAATCCTTAGTTAGTGCTCATGTCTTATGTCACAGTGTACTTGATGATTTGCATAGATAGTCGCTCAATAAAGGCAACAGTCTTTTTTTCAGTAGGTCTGCCCCTTTCCGTTAACTAAAACTGCTTTTTCTACACAAGCATAAACACATTTGGATGTATAGCCTCAAACTCTTGATTCAGTAGGAAAAACCATCGCATTAAGGAAGTCAGACGATGTGTAAATACTGTTTTGTGTGGGCCAACAATACTTGGAATCAAGCCTCGATGTCTTGTTCATCAGTTCTAACGGACAAACTGCATTGAAATGTTAATGCTAAGGTTTCTTGTTATTCTTAGAATATCGAACTCAACTAACAATGTTGTCAATTTACTTCCTGTGAAAGCTAAAGAGGATAAAGTTTCTCAGATTAGATAATTGATAAAACTGTCAGATACTTGAAGGGTCCGGTGCTGATAGTATAGTTCTAACATGTATTTTGTTGGTGTGTTGTTTTTGCCCACAGAGGAGCGGGAGGAGCCCCCAGAGGGACTTTCGTACCGACAGCAGGAGTCACACCTTTGTCAACAGATGAAGCTGGCCACTGTATCCCAAGGACAAGAGTCAGCAGCAGGCTGGTTCCAGGAAGAAACTGCCACATGTAGCACCGCACAACCTTGCCCAGGTCAGAACCTTTGACTCAGAGGAGTGACAGAAAAGGTCACAGCAGGATGCATGGATTGAGATTAATGATATTCCAATATGTACTGTGGCTTCATATGCCTTGAAAATGTTCAAATATTTTGAAATGTCGTCTTGTTTTTCTCTCTCAGACCAGCAGCAGTATGCCAGCAATGAGCAGTCAAAGCTTCCAGACCCCAACCGAATCCGCTCCCGTGTCCCACCCAACATGCCAAAGCTTTTCATCCCCTCCACCGTTACCAAGTTCCCACCAGAAATCACAGTAACGCCTCCGACACCCACACTTCTCTCCCCCAAAGGCAGCATCTCAGAGGAAACCAAACAAAGACTAAAGGTATGCAGTTTGTCTTAAAATATGTGTCTGTAAGTGTGTCTGTCTGAGCGTACAAACCATACATGCTGTAGTCTAGTCAACACTCAAGTGTGACCCCTGCTGTCTACTCCTGTACAGAACGTCATCCTGTCATCTCAGTCTGCGGCCACAGTCAAAAAGGACACTCTGAGCCAGCCGGCGCTGGAGGTGCAGGAGACGTCCAGCCAGGAGTCGTCTCTGGAGAGCGAGTCGGACGAGGAGGAGGAGGAGGAGGAGGAGGAGGAGGAGGACGACGACGACTACATGGACATCTGAGCCTCTGAAGGCCTTGTGTGCACGCTGAGACTGAACGGACTTTTGTCGCAGCTTGGCCTCACTCTGCCAAACCCTGTGCCCCTGTCTTTAAAAAAAAAAAAAAGGAATGGTACATGTCACTGCAGCTGTCTTTGTTGATGCTATTGTTCCCTCATGTGCATTACCAAAAAAATGCAGTATTCTCATCGCCTGTCTTGTCACTTTGTTGCTCTGCTTGTCAGCAAGTGACAGACGATGATGGCTTCGGCCTCACAGCATGTCTGTAATGTGCCATTTATGCATATCACACATCAGCTTATCGAGCTCTCCTGCACCCAACTGCACACTGGATCTGGCAAGAAAGACTTTTAGCCTTCAAAGCCAACCAGTCCCGTGTTTATGCATCTTTTATGCTAACTGTACCTCCAAGCTGCAGCTAAAACCTCATCAGAGGACCCGTCGCCAATCTGAGGTGCCTCAGCCTGGACTGATGCTCAGCAGCATGTACCTGATGTCCTCCACTTTGATCATTTACTTTGGCATGAGAATTTCATCTGCAAGACACATTTCATTGGCAAATTATATATTTCAATGAACACAAGGCTGAAATAAGGACAGTCGGCTGCATTCGAGGTTCATCTGTGGAGCTGACGGGCCACACAGCCTCACAACCTGTAGCAGATTGGAAATGTTTACACTTAACATTTGGGATGTTTTTTTTTTTTCAGTTAGCACTTAACGCTGTGCTATTTTTGTACTCACTATATTTCTTGTAATATTTTGTCCTATCTATTTTTCTTTTCCTTGGTGTGCATTTGTAGCTAAGAGGAACAGTTCTTACCAGGAAGACGTCCTGTCACCAGCACTGATCTGAAGGGTATGGAAAGGGGTTTCAGTTATTATAAATTAGCTTTTGTATATGTAATAATCCAAATATCTTTCCAAAATGTTTGGCTTTAATGGGTTGAGTATTAAGCTGGAGAAGTGTGTGCACATGTGAGTGTAAACATCAAGGTGAGTCAGGCCACTTCAATTTCAGTCAACTCAGGAAACGACTCACCGTTAGCAGACGCTTCACGGGATCTTTCCTGCTTTCAGTGGAATTGAAATGCAGGCTGAGGAAGACTTTCTAATACAGAGGCCTTTCCATTGACGCTATTTTGGTAAATTTGTCACAATTCTAGCTTCACTCAGAGGAAGACAACAGAATGTTTTTTACAGATTGTTTTCTATAAAAAAGAAAGATATTTACTGATTATGTTTCTTGAAAGCTGTCTAAAAAGAATTTTTAAAAAGGACACAAATGAATAATTGTAAACGTATCACCCTTGATATAAAAAAACACCTTCTCTAGTTTTATTTTTGTTTATTTTTTTGGTGTAAGATAGATTTGTATTGTTCTGCTGAGCTTCTGGGAATGTACCACGGTTAAAGAGGTGGCCGGCTCAGCCCGGCCCCCCTGGCTCAGGCTGCTGGAGGGGAGCTGTTCTCTATGTCTGGACTGAATGCATTATAGATGTCAAACCAAAAATATATTTGAGAAACACATAATTGTTCTGTGTGCTACTTAAGATACCATCCACATCTGCATACAATGTTCTCCACAGGTCTCCTTGCATCAGAGTCTGTATGAACTGTCAGCAGAGAGCTCGGACTTTCGGGGCCACTTTGGTAACACCATCTATGACTGCCGTTACTATGGTTTATTGTAAGACCCATGGATGCAACATTCTCAACAATTACCTGTAGATATAAAACACAAGAACAAACGTCCTACAACATGTATAAGTACTTATACACCGTTGCCTGACAGCACCTGATGCCTCAGATCACTCAACATATCACTTCCTCAAGTGAGTACAGTAATACTGCTTCGTTCTTCATTAAGTTTTTCATACACTGCGAGCATTTATAATACTGTTATATGTTGCATGAGTAGTGGGGAAATGACGGCTTTATCCACACTTGATTAAATGAATCAATTCTAGGCTTAATCTGAACCAGGAAAATAAATGTTTTTTACTCATAATTTGACCGGAGTGTTTCCCCTCCAGTGCACTGCACTAATGCTTTAGCATGACAATAGTATCAAGAAACTATATATGCATGTTTTTTCCTTTATTTGACCAGGTAAAAGTCTTTTTAAATGAGACCTGGCCAAGAGGGCAGCATAAAACGGTTACAGCAATAAATACGATACAGACAACAGAAACGGCCTGGGACGACTGTCGCACACCACAGAAGAGCATAAAGAATATCCAGTTAAGATGCAGAAACTTCACTTCCTGTCAAAGAAGAGTTTTAAAGTGAGCAACTTTTGGTTGAAACATTCACTTTGTTTGTTGTTTTATGTTAATTTCTAAGAAGTCATCATCGGGTGAATTGTCGACGAGCTGGGACATCCATGTGCTTCCAGAAGGGCTGGCACCCGTCAGAAGACGTGCATCGAGTGTTCTGTAAAGAGGAAGGTGATGGTTACTCACTAAAACACACAGCAGTCATTTCTGCCACCAGCCATGGCCACACAACAGTCACGGTGGCAGCTAATTTCGTGACAGTCAAGTTTATTTTCAGAGTGTGTGTGTGTGTGTGTGTGTGTGTGTGTGTGTGTGTGTGTGTGTGTGTGTGTGTGTGTGGCCTGTGAGACTGAAAACATGTTATTTAAGTTCCATCAGTAACACACTCAATGTTTGATCCTAATTTCCTACTCCTAAAACACATTAAAACTATTTTCTGTCGTGATTAAACACCTCTTAAAACGGCCAGTTATAAAATGGCTAATTTCAAAACCAACTGATGAAAGTTTTATTGTAGGATAGTCAAGTCAATGAGACTCCGATGAGGAAAAACTCCCAAGAAAAACCTTTAACGGGATAAAATAGTCATTTGTGTAATCTATCTTGCTTTGAAATCATTTTGAAATCCAAAATAAATATCATGAAAAAGTCACCATGCTGTGGACTTTCTGACTCCTGTGGCCGGCGGACCACCCCGCTGGCTACATTGACTTTGTGGTCAAAGGGCTTGTACACTCTGGTGTGAAGTCTCCGACGCGAGGGAAGTCATTAGTCTTCATTAGCAACTTCCAGGAGTTTCTTATGAAGTGCTGTGAAGTTGTCATTTGCCCCCTTTGCCAGGCAAGCTAGATTTGAGGTTTGTTTTCTTATGTGGTGGGCCAAATGTGAGCTTGCCCGGCCCCTAGTTGGTGCATGTGCGATCACGGTCACTCTGCAGTTGGGACGGGGTAGGTAGACAGGATATTGGAACAGATTTATTTCTCATTTTTTTTCCCACATTAAAGAGGTTTGTTTGAGATTGTTCGGCCTCATGTGACATCATGTTGTTTCCAGCCATGGGGCTGCTATCTCTGCAAACCCATCAAAGTGGCCAATTAAGCATCAAAAGGGCATACTGCATGGCTAATGTGAGCGAAAGGTGTGAGATTTCTCGTCAGTCCACTCCAGGAGCTCTTTATTGGGCTGCTAGAGAGCCGTCTGATCCCCGGGCCCTGGCTGTATATTGGCAGCTGTTAACTGTGGGGCACAAGGGAATCTGTGCAGTTAAAGCAAATGGCCAAAGACTGACACCTGAGAGGTGGAACATCACTGCCAAAGGTGATCCAGGAGTAGATGCAGGGAGGAAAGCCACAGTGGAGTCAGGCCTGAGATATGGGGGTTCAATTTGAACAGGAGGTATGAGATATCTATGATCATATTCCCCCTGTCATCCCTCATTATTTATGAACATTCATACAGTGTATTTAGGGCCTTCAACAAAATGTTTTTGGTCAGCAGTCCCTATCAATCTTCTCCAGATGACCTCCCTGATGTGTCATCCAGTCCAAATCGCCCCCAGGCTGGCTGTTACATAAGGCAGAGCTCCCTGTCATGCCTCCTGGTCCTCGACTTTTGTCCCCAGGCCATGTACCAAGGCCTTTACCAGTCACTGTCACCCCCAGATCCAGTGCGTAATGGGATTGACGCTGCCGCTGCTGAAATGTACACCTCAGCTCTGAGTGTCGCTGACACACTCTGAAGTCGAGCTGAAGTGATCTGCGAACAATTTCTCGTCAAAACCGCTTTATTTCTCGCAGCGTCTTACTCCTAAACACTCAAAGAGTTGCGTGATCTCTCTGCCTCCCCCTGTGAAATAGCTTAAGGGGATCCTCATGCAGGCCCAGGCCTCACTTAGCAGGCAGGCTAAGCGCTAAGTGAGGAGAGCCACACTGAACCTGTGATTAATAACTCCTCGACAACAGTTGGTTTCACATAAGGAGGATAAAAACACATCACACTTCCTCAAGGCCAATGTTGTGCCTCCAGGTTCCACGAGGGGGGAGGGGGGTGGGGTGGGGTGCTGGGAGAGTCCTGCATCAGGGCATTTAACATGAGCATCTTTAAGTGCATCATTACAAGCTGAATGTTATTATCCTTTCCTGCAGGAGCCTTAAAGAGGCTAATCAATATTTTCACAGGGAAGACTTTCTAGCAGTGAACATCTCTTTATGCACACTTAACTGCTGATTCTGCTACCTTTAAAACTGTGGGACCATTTCTATGCTGCACACATTGCTTTTCAAAGTCTAGATCATATATTGTATATAGTTTCAGTATCCAACCTGTTATCCATACAGTTACACAAAAGCAAGCAAAAAAAAATCCTTTGTGCACGGGTGTCAGAGAGCCGAGCTTACAGAAGGCATTGTATGCAGCATGCAGACATGAGAATACAATGAGGAGTGGAAGTGGTGTGTCTATGCTAGAAAAAAAGGTTTTATGAGATGTGAAAGTTGCCTCAATTCAAATTTTCATGTCAGTGGAAACTAGGGGCGGACTGTGGTTTAATTTTGTTCCTCTATGCTAATACCTGTGGTGTTTAGCATTTGTCTTGCCTGTGGTAACATGGTACGATGCAGGCGGAGACAGGCCTATGAATGACACCCGTGGATTTTACCTGGATGTGGATGGTGGGAGGACGGCCGGGTTGTTGTGGCAGGTCTTTATTGTCAGACCCCTCCTGTCCCATTCAAGGCTGACTTGGGCTTGTGGTGCTAACTGGATGTTAATTGCCTAACTATACACAGGGCTTTCTCCGCATGCAGAAACCAGCTCCTTCAAGGGAAACTAGCCTAATGAGATTATCTATTAGAGCATGGGCCTGTCTAGACACCCTAATACACAATCCCCCCCCCCCCCCCCCNACCACCACTGCCTGCAGTCCTGCAGGCTTCAGAGGATGCCCCCAGGTGAAAGCTACCTGTAGAAAGAGTCTGTGTTGTCATTACACCATTATGGGTTTACACACAGTTTCCCTCCCACTGCGTAATTTCTCTGATGGAGAAAGCTGAGGACATAGAAAAATGTAAAGGTGATATATTTGATACCAGAAAAAATCAATTGTTTTATTTCTATCTAATTTCAGATCAATATAACGGAAATGTGCAATAATGGTTCTACTTTAAGAAAACTCTTGGAAATGCTGCTATCTTAAAGAAAATAATGACTCCTCCAGTGTACACACAAAACACACAGTACCTATTTAGTATCTAAATGTACCCTCCATTCAGTTGTGTTGGATGTATTATTGGGTATTTACCACATTGCACAAACACACTAAATGCCATTTTGGTGTGTGGCTATGTCTGTGTGAATGATATTTACACAGATTCTGGTGCCGCTGCGAGTCCTGATCTGCAGCAGGGAAGTCTGTCCATATTTGTTTTAAAGTCTCTTAGCAGTTAATAAAGATGCATTTCCTCCGTCCCCCTTCCTGTGGGGACGGTATCAAGACTCTGTTAAGTCTCTTTGATTTCCAGGACCCTCCAATCACAGCGGGGCACTGACTCATCATTGTGCCACTTCAAAGCCTGGGAATGGCTCTCTTGACCCCACCCTCTCCGTGGCTCCCCTTAAAAGTCATGGTCACTCCTTCCTGCAGGACTCAAGAGCTCTGAAATATCTGCTGCAACAAGACTGACTAACCTTCTGACTGCCTGAGCTGCTGGATTTTTTTTTTTTTTTACACATGAGGCAGGAGACCAAGGAGGGAGAGCAGAGCTGAAGAAACACTTGGATATCACGGATACTTGGATTGCTTATTGGCCCTCGGTGCATGAACCTTTTCAAGCTGTGCCACTGCTGAACCTGAAGAATGCAGTCCATCAGAGGTGAGTGTTGACTGACTTTCACTGGATTCACGCTGGGCTTTCCCAACCAGTTTTGTCTTTAGTTTTTTGTCTTTACCCGAGCGTACCTTTCTTGATCATCACTTTTATCACTTTTACTGGAGCACGGCTGTGATGAATCTTATTTACTTCTAGACTTAAAGCCCAACTTCAGCGGCCCTCCTCCCTCCTCCATGGCTGCTGGCCCTGACGCCTATCTCCAGGGCAACATCAGGATGACTCTGGAGGACCCTGAACTCTGGAAGACCTTCTGCGGAATAGGGACAGAGATGATCATCACTAAACCGGGCAGGTAAGACGACAGAAAAATAACATTTAATGCAGACTGTTTGGACAGTAGTGTCCTCTGTTGCTGTGTTTTTGCTCGTCTTTCTTGCCCTCTCACGTGTTCCCTTCTCTGTTTTCCAGGAGGATGTTTCCATACTGCAAAGTGAATCTATCCGGCCTTATTCCATGTGCCAAGTACATCTTACTGGTTGACATGGTCCCTGAGGATGGTTTCAGGTATAAGGTAAGACAGCAGTTATTTTTCCTTCACTTATGAATGAGCCTCATCTTGATACCACCTGTAGCTGATACATCCAACAATAAAAAGTAGCCTTGACTTATGACAGCCATGGCTTCGGCTGTAGATATCCCTCAGTGGTTACCAGTATCTCCAGGCAAGTCATCCCCTGTTTATCACCCTCCCCCCTCCCCTCTCCTGACATTGTACATCAAAGGGGTGCTATCTCTTCCTGTTTTTCTATCCCCTGCTGAGAGCCCACTGTATTACCCCCTATCTGTGTGGGTGGTACTGGCCAGCAGTCGCTCTCCACTCTGTCGTCGTCCTCTCACGCTGTGGGGAAGGGAGGAAGACGAAGCTCCTTCTGTGAATCACCTTCCTCTGTGACAGATTGACTAACTATCTGTCTCCTCCCTGCAGTGGAATAAAGAGAAATGGGAGGTGGCAGGAAAAGCGGAGCCCCAGCCTCCCTGCAGGACCTACCTCCACCCTGACTCTCCGGCCCCAGGGAGCCACTGGATGAAGCAGTCCGTCTCCTTCCTCAAGCTCAAGCTCACCAACAATACGCTCGATCAGCACGGCCATGTAAGTAAGAGCACTCGAAATGGGGTGTTTAACAACAACTCTGTATTCCCAAATGATATGTGCACTACTTGTTCAAAGGATGTTGGATAATTGAAGTCCTTGGGGGACAAACTGGTAACTTACAAACTGGGTGCTTTAGCAGAGATAAAGTGGATACTTGAAGCTCAAAGTGCTTAAAAACAGAAGTGCTCTGATTTAATCACTCTCTTCCTATCTGCAGATCATTTTGCACTCCATGCACCGCTACCACCCGCGCTTCCACATCGTCCAGGCAGACGACCTGTTCAGCGTCCGCTGGAGTGTTTTCCAGACCTTCACCTTCCCTGAGACTTCCTTCACAGCAGTCACAGCCTACCAGAACACCAAGGTCAGTTCCTGTCCCTGCAAACTGCTGGTAGGACATCACACCTTGTTGAGATTTTAACTGATCTGATTTCCCCACCTGCAGATTACAAAGCTGAAGATTGATCACAACCCTTTTGCAAAAGGTTTCCGGGATGAAGGCACTACTAAAAAAAGGTGGGTAACACACTAGTCACATACAGGTACTGATGATAGACAAAAATCCCAGTTTTGTTGTTCTATTTGAGTAATGGGGGCTCATTTACAGATTTCCTCTGCAGTAGATTGTATTGAAGTAGTGTATGTAGTATTGTTCTAAAGAACCTGATGTTCCTCTGCAGGCGTGCAAACAAGAACCCAGCCTGCCTTGAGAAACGAGCCAAGATGTCAGACAGTTTGAACAGGGACTCAGAGGAGGACAGTCCACCAGGTGCCGTTTTAAGACTCTCTTCCTCCTGTTGATGTTTTTTACTTTCTTGTCCTCTACCTGTAAGTTGGTCTAATGATTAATATCTTCTCAGATTTCGGCCAGTCATCATATGAGGGGTACGACGGAGAGGAAGGAGACCTGCCCAAAAGGAAAGAGGGCGATGCCGTCAAAGAGGAGCATTACTCCCCGTGGGCTGCAGAGAGGGAGCCCAGTGTGAGGACTGAGTCTCCCGCTGGGGCAGACCCCAGGGACATGTACAACACAGAGCAGCTTGTTCCTGCTCCAGCCTCCTACCAGCCGTACAGGTGAATACTGGTAAAGTTATGCAACAAATAAGAGCATCGTGTTGTCATGATAAACAGAACGCTGACCACCTTCCTTTAACTCTCCAGGTTCCACGAGTATGGAAAGTCTCCCTCTCCCTCCTCCAGCATCGGCAGCAGCAACAGTGGATCAGGACGCAGCAGCTTTGAGTCAAGAGTCCCTGATGTCGCCACTGTCCCCGATCATGACTCTTCAAAGCACCGTACACATGAGACTGGCCCTTCCCCTTGCGGCCCGCAGGACTACACCGGGGTCCTCAACATTCCCATGGCCCAGGCCGGCAAGCCGGGGGTGATCGGCCACCACATCTACAGTCCATATGGCGGCGAGCAGCCCCTGGGCCAGTGGAGCGGCCCTGCCCAGTATCCCCCTCCTCACCACCTGACCACTGACTACACCACGCAAGCTGCGCACCACGGCTATCACCATGGCAACGTGGCTGAGTGGAGCCAGTACCCGCTGTTCTCTTATTCCTGCTGGTGATCTTCAATGTTAACTGACTGAGAGTGACTTTACCGATGCTGCAGCTGATCCAGAGCTCACAGCTATGAGAGTGCATGCCCAGACAAGGCTGAGGGCCGGTGGCCTGCGACAACAACAGACAAACTGAAAGATAAAAAGAAGTGTAAGGAGCCGCCTGCCGCTGCCTTCTGTTCAGACTGTCAAGATTCAGACTCCAGTTATGCTGACTGAAACTGAAACTGCTGCTCCATGCTGATTGGTCGTTTTAATGTTGAATTGTCTATTTATTTTGTATTTCATCTCATCTCCAAGTGTAAATATTATTTTTGTAAAGAAAAAAGAAGAAAGAATAAAACAGTTGCAAAAAGTGTGCAATGTATGTCCATCTTCAAATTGTGACATGATCTGAAAATAAAAACCTGATGATTTGATGTCTTGTTTGTGTAAATATATATATGATATATATTAAAGCTTTCCTATCTATTACTTAAACAAAAGTAAAATATTCAGAACAAACTAGAAGACACCTAGTTTACATATAACTTTTGGCTTATCCTACTGTAATAACATATCTTTAAACATAGATAGATCGTGTAAATAATACTTTGGCAAGTACTTTTCCCCTCTAACTCCTGCTCAAATAAAATGTGATACTCGTCTCCCAGACAGTTATCATTACATCCATCCCATTCCTACCCAAGCCTTTAGATCTTCCACTGGTTGTACTAGCCATGAAGTTGCAAATTGCCTCTCTATAATTTTTGTTTCCATCCAATCCATGTTCTGCATACAGCGAGTTGATGGCATTAAAGAGTGTATTGTAAAAGTGTCATTGTTTGCGGGTGCACATCTGCATGCTTTGTGCCCGGCCAGCTCTGCGAAGCAGCACGTCCTTTGGCGGTGTTTGTTTGTATTTCCTCTTCGTTGATCTAATGATGGCCACTCTGTAGTCTCGACAGGCCCAGCATGCATTAAAGACATTGTATTACCGTGACTCCGGCTCACCTGCTGAGGTTTACCCACTGTCATCATAAAGCATTGCACGACTCTTGTTCTCCATCTCAATGAGCCTTAAACAGCTTAAAAATGGGGGGGCTGTTGGCTCCTTTTCACAACTGCGAAACACAGGCAGGGCCCGTCGCCTACACCCTGGGTGGATATGAGCCGCTAATGACTGTTGTAAAGTCCAGGGGGGAGGAGGGGGAGGCCATCCTTGAGGAACAATTCTGGCGTGGTGTGGATTTTATTCAGTGTGATTCATTATCTTGGGGGCCTCTTGAACCAGTATGTCCACCCTCAGACTTCCCCAGCTGTATGTTGCGCACAGTTCATTTACTCATTTTAATGAGGATAAGAAAAGAGAGATCTTTACAGGAATCTGTACTGCTGCGGGGTGAGAAGGTCAGTGTGATGAAGTTATATTACTGAGATATTATAAGATTATATCTCCCAGAAGCCAGCTTTTTGATTAAACCCAGTAATGGTAAAATCACACTGGAAGGAACTGGGAAAATACAATCCTGCTTAAGACATTAAAGAGCTTCTGCCTCAGGATATTGTTTGGGATCATATGTGATAATACATCCTTTATACATATGATCTGTATTTACATACATGACTTAAAGACAGCGACGCCGCAGGAATATTTAGGTGATAAAGCTTTTGGTAGAGTTTTTCAACAAGATATTGTCACTGTACCTGATGTAATGCTATAGCGTAAGTTTGGATCTTGCCCTTTAAATACTTGATAAATAATGTGAGAGAAGTTAATTAAGATCACCCCTTAAATGCTACCCAGCTAAATCTTAGTCTTGAATACAAATGGGGTTCAATACTGACAGTTCCTTCTGTCAGTGCAATTGTGAAATGATTGTGCGTCTGAGTTTGTCCTGTATTAACACTGAGAAATACCACTCTGTCTCATATCAAAAGAAATGTCCTTATTTGATATATGATATTATTACGTTTCCCAAATATGTCAATGTGTAAATGCTATTCACAACCTTTGTATGAATGTATATTTATTGAGCTCCTTTGGTCTGTATTGCGTTTGTAATATACTGTAATAATTATGTGCTTGTCTTTTGTGAGTGTTGTAGAAGCTGCAGAAGAGTCTGAGGTAGAATTGTGGTTTAAGGATGCAAAAAACCTCATTCTTTTAGAGGGTATTTGTATTAGGTCCAGACATATGAATCGCTGCCCACATCTCAGATGTGTTCAGCAATTCAAATATGAATGAATGGATGAAGTGAAACAAAATGGCAATTTAGTCTGATTACCTCCAGATCATGTCATGCTGATGCTATTTGATCACATCACGTGTTGCACACACTATACATGTCATGTTGGTTATCAGCAGGTGACTTTCTTTGTTGTCTATTGACTTATCGCCGGACGAGCTGGCCGAGGACCTCCCCCTCTCCCACACAGCAGGAGAAACAAGAATGAAAGTGAGCACTTAGTAAAATTCCCTCGACACACACATCCACAACTCCACTGGGTTTAATCTGCATAACTCTACATCAGTGGGTAATTTGGGCTTTTTAATTGCTGTGATAATGGTCCAGCAAAGAGCACCAGATCGACCTGCACTCAGATGCCTGTAAAGGCCGCTGTCGTGGTTAAGTGCATGACATATGTCTTAAGTATCCCCCAGGTGGTCCTATAGCTGTAGAATGAAAAGAGTGACGCATAAACGCAGCAGATTGTTGATCCTGGTCCAGCGCTCCAGCGCTGGTGTCAGCAGATCCCACCAGACAACTGGCACGATAGTGTGAAACGGGAGGGGGGTGGGGGGTAACAGATGTAGATGAAACAGCCTCGGAGAGGAAAGCAGCAGTCAGCCTTCATAAAGCTGATGGAGTGTAGGGCCAAATGGAGAGGAACTAGTAGAGACTGGGCGGAATAAAAGGCCGAGGCATCAACCACTACTGATAGTAGTTCAAACCAGGAAGACATTCATCACTGGACATTTTCTATTACGTTTATGAAACAGTGTTGAATTACACAACAACATGAAACTTTCAGAGTGAAGACACAAGTTCTTAACACCAACTAGAGTCATAGCAAGGATTTTAGGAATAGAGGTCAAGAGTCGAGTCAATTTACTTATTTGATTTATTTGGTTAGCTGTCTAATTACATTTCCTGCAATATATATTATTGCCTTATATAAATGGAGCAAGGAAATTCCTTTGGAAATCAACAACTGCTTATAAACTCAACACAACAACCGAAACTCTCAGAACTTTGCTTCTATTTCCCCTGTAATTAGCACCAGCTTCCAGGAAATTATTAGGGAATTATACACATGTAAAATGAAGCATTAACCATTTTATTTCCCAACATGGAGCCCAAATGGTGTTTCAAAGCCCTCTCTCTGTTGGCCAGGAATAAAATTAACATGGCGAAATATAGATTCAAATTAAAATATACCAAGTCTAAAAATACTAGAATCTAAATAATACGCACCAAGTGTTACTTTTTAGTTGCACAATAACTCCCCCTAGGTTGCTAAAACTCCCAAATTCTCAGAAAAAGTACAGAAGACATGACCTTGGTGCACACACAACAAAGGTGATATATTACTATTTTTATTAAATTTCAAAACTGATTTCATGAATAGGATACTAAATTTGCATATATTGTGTGACAGTGTGTTCTAGTACATTGCTTAACTTTTTTCTTAGGACATAACTCTCATTATATGAAAAAGAAAAGTACATTTTAAACCCGACTTGTTCCTGGAGTTTTCCAGTGACAGAGAAATAAAGGATACATAGTGGAGCAGAGTGTCATTAAACTTCTTAAATGCCTATATTAAACAGCATAACAGTGAACTGAGGCAACAAGCAGAGGCATGGAGCAAAGCTTGACTCACCGGATAAAAATATTCAAAAACCACTCTTCACTGTGCTCTTTGGATTGAGTCATGGAATAACGTATACAGTATGACAAATGACAACAGGGGTTTGGTTTTCATCACACATGTATCAACACTTGACGCTCTTAAATCATTTACAGACATGGCAACATGTTGTGAGCTGAGGTCGACAACCTGGAGCACCGGCGCCTCATCACTCGGGTACAAACACAAATCAGTTCAACAATGTTTTTTGTTGTTTTTTTTAAACAAAATGTGATATCAGAGGCACAATTCCTATGGCTCATCTCACAAATACAGTTCACAACACAAGTTCAGGATGTAATCACATAAACAAGGCACGATGTTAAAAATGTAACCACTTAAATGATTACTCAGTAGTTTGGAAGTGAAGATAGCTCTATTGTAGTTGCTGGCAACAACTAGTAGCTGCTAGGGTGGAGAACTACGAGAACAATGGTCTTTAATTCTCAGAAATGAACAATTTAGCTAACTAACCAAGGAGTAACATTATAAAAAGTAACAGCTGCCTGTAAATCTCTGTCTAAACCCAACTTCAGTAGATTCTATGTCAAAAATTCTTAAAAAAAACAAACCTAGGCAGCTGAGAGAACTCCATATTACCATGTTGTTGCATAGCCAGTAGTCTTCACTGCTTTCTTTCACTTGAGGATATAGAGGTTCTCTCTATGATAAACAATGCAGAGGCAGCTACAATGACAGGAAACAATGAGGGCTCAGCGACAAACAGCAGCATTAGCATTTGAGGAGGCAGGGGTTCATGGACGAAGAGCGATTTCCTAAGAATTTGAAAAGGAAGAAAAAGTGTGCGGAAGGTCCGGAATGACACTTTGGTTCAGAGGCACTCAAAGTGGTCAACGTGCAAGATGGACACGATGCTGCCATAAGCACTGCCACAAAAAAAATATCCTCAAGGTACTTTAAAATCAACATGCTGTGTAAGAAAAGTGCATGACACTCTCCAGTGCTCAGACATTCAGTTCAACACGGCTGCTTCAGTCCTCACTGGAGTCCTCGGAGTTGTCCATGTCCACGTCTTCCCATGAAGCCTTGGTGCGCTGCTCCCAGCTCCTGGCATGGGCGATCACAGCAGGGGGCATGAGCACCACGCAGGCCGCCAGGCCAGAGACGCGCTCCTTGAACTCTGTCTCATTCTCCCACTCGTCTGCGTCGGTGTTGTACACATGAACGTATTTCATCCTGTTGCCTTTGTCGTGAGAGCGTCCTCCCAGGATGTAGATGCGACTGTCCAGCACAGCTACGCCGGGTTCTCCATGTCCAGCGGGGAGGGGGGTCATTAAAGACCAAGAGTTGGCTTCAGGATCAAAGCATCCCACCTGAAAAAAAAGGGAAATAAATTACTCTCTATTTCATGCTGCCCAAACAGGCTTATGTCAAAAGGCAACTCTCTGGCTTCTAATGAATTCAATCAGTCTAAACCACTGGCTTTTTAGCCCCACAAAGGCCTTCATGTGTAAAATAAGGTTGGACTCAATAGACTGTACAATATTTTCTAATGTATATTTGTAAGACAGGGTGGCACGGTGATGCAGTGGTTAGCACTGTCGCCTCACAGCAAGAGGGCTCAGATGTTTGTCTGTGTCTATGTGTCAGCCCTGTGATTGACTGGCGACCAGTCCACGGTGTACCCCCC
>LKNJ01000292.1:194166-220281 GCA_002120245.1 Maccullochella peelii
CCCCCCCCCCCCCCCCCCCCCCGACCCTCTGAGGATGGATAGATTTGTAAGACCGGGAGGAGTGAGGGAGTTAAAGAAGTTGAGGCACATTGAAACAAAAAATACTTAATGTTTGCATCAAAAAAACAATGGAAAACAGAAAAAACAAGAGAATTATGTTATAATGCATGCACATCTCTATGTGTAAAAAAAATGGAACAAAACGGTGGAAAAAAGTAAGAAAAACAGGAGTACATCAGGCAACATTTTAAACTGTATGAAACACTGTGAGACTAATGTTTACCAGTGCAAACACTGCCTTCATTGTGCAACAATAAACACCACTGGTGACTGATGAGACATTGTACCTTCAGGACATCACGCCGATATCCACGCTCATCATTGCTTCCACCAATAACATAAATGCGCCCATTAACGGCAGCCATGCCGTGCCACGCCCGCTCCACTGGCCCGTCGGCACATGCTGTCCAATGATTGGCCGCAGGGTCAAAACAGTAGGTCTCCCTGAGGTACGCCATTCCTCTGCGCCCACATGTTATATACATTTTCCCATCCAACACTGCTCCAGCATGGGCGTAGACCTGGAGGGAAGTTTATAGTATTAAAGGAAATCCAAGGAAAGGGGAACACCTGGTATTTCACAGGTAAGTCCCATTAACAATACACAGGTGAGTACGTAGCACCATCATGTGGATAGTAGCAGTATTACATGTTTTTCATTTTTCAACTCTCTGTTCCCGTACCTCTCTATTTAGGGGTGATACAAATTCCCACATGTTGGTGTGTGGGTCATAGCGCTCCACTGAGTCCAGTTCATTGCAGTAGTCCCGTCCTCCAATGGCATAAATATGGCCGCCCAGCACACAAACACAGTGGTCAGCGTGCTGCTGCTGCAGAGGCTGGATGGAGCACCAGCAGTTGTGACGAGGGTCGTATCTGGGGAAAGCGTTAAAAAACAGTGAAGAAAAAATATGACTTTCTAAATTCAACCAGCAGGAAGCAGAGTACAGATCAAATCAGATCTGTCAAACACTCCAAAGGTAACAAAACTGGCGCAAAACCCAAAGATATTTAGTTCACTTTCATGTAAAGGCAAAGATAATCAGCAACTACTAACATCTGAGAAGCTGAAGCAGCTAGGTTTCCGCAATTCTGCTTGAAAAATGACTCAGAGGATTATTTTATTATCAAAATAGTTGCCAATTTGATCAACTAATCGATTCAGCTCTAATAAACATTAAACAACTAACAGAAAAAAAAGAATCAACAGATTAATCGCAGTCATAAATAGAAGACAATTTAAATACAGTTTAACAGTTCAGATATGCACTCTTTTAAACCAAATAACTAGGATCTCACCTCCAGCAGCGGGTCTCTGCACGAAATCCACTGGTGTTCTTGTCCCCTCCAATAAGATAAACAAAGTTGTTGAGCACTGCGACGCCCTGGTTGGACATTCGGGGGGCATGAGCTGCAGTGAGAGTCTTCCACATCCCCCAGCTCGGGTGGAACACCTGAAACAAATGCTCGCTGTCTGTCAGGGAGCTTGAAGTGAACATCCCCCCGAAGCCCAATATACAGCGGAAGGTGGACCGCGGCTGGGTGAGAGGACTCTGCAGGACGGGCTGCCAGATCTCCTGCTCATGGTAGCGCAGGGCGGCCGACACAGAGTCCTTCAGTGGACACTGGTTCAGTCTGCCATACAGCCTCTGCAACACTTGTTTCTCAATCAGGCAGAAACGCACAGCATCGAGCATCTTGAAATTGTCCTTCGGGTCAGAAAGATAAAAAAGGAGTTGATTGCATATTCAGGCAGATAACGCTTCAACAAAGTGTGAGGAAAACTAAGCAGGTATAGAATCAATAACAGTGATTCCTTTTCTTGCTCAGTATATAGTGTGTATCTGATGGGGCAGGAGAGATGAGTACAAAATGCAGACACACCTTCTGACTGACCTGCAAGTACACCTGGTCAGTTTCCACCTGCACGGGACTGTAGTGGTAGTGAAGAGCCGCCTCGTACACCTCGTTTTCACTGTTCACCTGGAGCTCGTCACTGCCCAGCGCTCTAAAGACTTCATCTTGGGGGAGTTGCCGGTACGCGTCGGTTCGAGACAAAGTCTGGATGTTCCCGAGGATGTAGGAGTGGACCCTGGCATTAAGCTGCTGCAGTCCGTAGAGATCAGCTAGATTATGCACCTCTAAAATGTTGCTCTCGTCCAGCCAGGAGAAAAGGAAATCACAGCAAAAGCCGATGACTATCTCAAGCTTTAAAACACAAAAGGACACAGATTAGCCGAAAAAAAACAACAACGCACAGAACCATGTGATGTAGCAAAAGAACAACAAGGAGCTTACCTGTACTAGCGTGGCAGCTATCAGGACTTCCTGCACACACTCCAGGTCTAACTCAATCTCTGAAGTGTAGATGTAGTCAAGTAATTTTTTCATGGCCATGTAAGATACTCCATGAATTGGAATCTCCTTTTGCTGTGTCTCCCGAAGGCCTCCAGCGAACATTCCCCTAGTGGAGAACGGTGACAAATTGTTAAATGGCCTATGCTGGGGTAACCCGGTGGTACAGTGACAATGAGATGCATACCACGTGGCACAATGACCCCAGTTTGAATTCTGCTGCACAATACCCACCTCTCTTGTCTGGAGAAACCACCTGAAAAGTTAGGAAAGCAATTATAATGCTTCCCGATGCTGAGATTTCTACCCTTCACAAAACCTTCATATGATTTCAACCAAATCTTTGTAGAATCTACTGATCCTCAGTTGTTATTCCCTTCAACTGCTGGCACATAGCACACCCAAAAGTATACAGTAAAAGCCTATCTGTAAAGGGATGTTAGTGCCTTATCTTTACCTACTTTTAGCATTATAATGGGATTACAGGGCTAACTACCAACAATAGGGCTTAATAGGGAAGCAACTTCCTCCACCCCTGCACAGTATTGCTCCTGTGTCACGTATACTGCTGGCTGAGTGCAGACACCAGTGATTGTATCTGTGACCTACTCCACAAAAAACGGTTTCTTTAGGTCATGATGGAAGCAGACGAGTAAACAAAGAGAAAGCACAAGTAAACACAAACTACAAAGTAAACCTAAAATGTGCACACCACTGCTGATCATACGACAGCGTCGATAAGCTGCAGGGGATGGTGTATGAGAGGAGAAACTTTGTTTAAACTGGACTCTGCACCAAGCCTGGCTGTGTCTTGTGACACACTGTGTCTACAGACACCTGCACTCACTGACTACAATGTGCTATTGTGTATGTAAATGGAAACAGGAATAAAATATAACAAGCTGCTTGAAACAGCTTGACTGGAGATACATTCAGTAAGTAGCCTGGCAATTAGGCCACAGTCAATGGTATGTATATGGCTACTGTTGCAAACACGAGGCAGTTTTGCATCTTGCTGATGCTGTGGCACAAATAAAGAAGCTAAAGGAAAATGAAAGTAAAGCAACAAGGACACCTGCTGTGAGTTTTACCTAAAATAATCGCAAGAGGCTGCCAGAAGTATACGATGGGCTTGGATGGGTCGACCCTCCACCAGCAGGACCACATCAAACAGGATGCCGCTTTGTCTGAGAGCCAGCAGGCCGTCCAGCAGGCTGCGGAAATGGGCAGAACTTCTGTAGGTCTGCCGGCCCAGGCGGCCTGACGAGCCGGCGCTTCCTCCCATTGGACTCAGCTCTCCATCCTCAGCCATGGCAGTGCACTGATGTTCAGGCTTCATCACGTTTATTTGTCTACTACTAACATAATTATGAGTATCTCTTCACACATTTGTTTTAAGTTAAAGCCACACCTGATCTCGGCACGTAGAGAAATATGCAGGAAGAGGATGAACAGGCTGGGCCGCTAGCGGCTAAAGAAGAGTGTTTACGGTTTCTTGAAATGTCACTGCATACTCAATGTAACGTTACAGACCTTTAACAAGGTATACACACGATTCACACAATAGCTTAATCTACACAGCTGTTAGAAAGACGTATATAGTATTTAGTTACATACATGCGCCCTACCGTCGACCTACTACTACCTTCCACTATGCTGCTAAGCCGTCAGCTAATGTTAAATTAGTTTAAACGGTGAAGAACATTAGCTAGCAAGCTATCTGATAGTTAGCCTGCTGTAACGCAAAATAAAACAGCAAGCGAAACTGAAACAAAACGACTGCAAGAAAATATCTTCGTGTTCGTCAAAAACAAACCGGTTTAAATCGACTGTTTGTCAAAATTCTTTGTGGAGTAACTAGCTAGCACAGTCGCCTGATTTTTTGACAGATCAAAACAAGTCTGTTTACTTTTTGGTGTCAGGCGGTGAGCTCAAACACCATTGGTCATTGCTGTCGCATTGTCCCGCCCAGTTTCTAAGAAAGAGCCAATCAGAGACGTCTGTCACACTGCAGGCAAATAATATGACACAGCCATGTAAAGATGAAGATGGCTCTGCTACGACAGTTTCATTTTACAATAATGAGGTGTTTATAGTGTGTAGAATTAGCCATTATATTATCTTTATCATTACACCATTATATATCATTTTTACCCTTGTTTATTTATATTGATAAAATTAGTCTTTAGTTAAACAAATGTTTAGATACTGTAACTCTGTCTGTTAAACACAAGAGGATGCTGTTTCCTGCTCAAATGTCTTGTAGGCCATCTGCAAAAGGTGTCTGCTCTCACACTGCATGTCATACAAATATACCAGCACCATAGGTTGAAGTAGTCCCAAGTACATTTACTCTGTACTGTAGTTAAGTAAAGTTTTGAGGTACTGGATCTTTGCTTATGTAGGCTACCTGCATTTTTCTACAACTTTGCACTTCTACTCCACTGCATTTCAGGGCTAAATGGTACATTTTTTGCGTCATTGCATTTTTCAGTGGCTCCAGTTACAAGTTATTACACAAACCGATCAACTACACAACAGTACTTAGGCTAAGGAAGGACCACCTGAACCAGCTACATTAAAATAATGCATATGATTGCATAAATAATTAAACATTTGAAAAGGGGTCTTTCTTTATCATTAGTACTTTTACTTCAGATTCTTAAATACATTTTATAGACAATACTCCTGTTCTTAAATATAGGACTTTTACTTGTAATGGAGTACAATATGGTATTGCTACTTTCTTCCTCCATTTACTGGCACACTTGTTTACTTAAACAAGAAATATACAAGATATCTTTGTCTTTAAATAATACATTTACATAACACAATGAAATAATAAAATAATATGATAATGAGTGAAAGAACTTTGATGTGCCAAGTCTAAAATCATTTTTTATCATTTTTGCCAACTGTTTGTTGTATTTATCAATTTCTGCCCCTCCAATATTTGGTCTCCATGTGATCAAACGCTTTCCAGATTGATTTTCCACTGTTTGATAACTGCATGAGCTGCCAGATAGATTTCCTAAGGCAGCCAGTCACGATGCTCTTTTTATAAAATTGAGGCTTCCATATTGCTTAGGTTTTACAATCTCATTCATCTTCTGCCGAGGTTTCAATTTGCATAAATCATTTCCTGACACAAAGAGTAGGGATTTTTCAACATGCTAAAACACTGTTGGAATAATCCATCACTTGATTTATCTTCCAGTCTAATATACACTGCAGTGGGGTGCACAAGGGGAATTGAAGTGGGGAAAGCTCCCCTGGTTTTTTGTCTTGGGTGCAAAAATGCCCTTTTCTTATAGCAACTCATAACTTTTCTCCCCCCTGACACATTGGCTGTATCTGTCATGTGGCTGAAGAAATGTCCTACCATCATTCCTGCCAGTAATGGAGCCTATTGCAGCTCCCTGAACAGCAAACATGCACAAATAAACAATTACTTAATTAATTGATCTGCAAGAAAATAATCTGCAACTCTTTTGATGACCGATTAATTTTTTCAGTCATTTTTAAGCGTAAATTGTTCCCTATTTCCATTTCTTTGTCTTATGCCATGGTGAACTGAATGTCTTTAGGGAATTGTGATGGGCATTTTTCACTGTTTTCTGACATTTTATAGACCAAATTATTAATTGGTTAATTGAGAAAATCAACCCTTTTTTGCAACTATCCATCTACTGACAGGAATCCTACGGTGTTACAGTGGCAACAGTCATAATCCAGAAAAATATATCACTCATCAGTCACAGACAATAAAGGTAATGTTGATATTGCCTTTTTATTTGTTCTTTATTTTCCCTGATGTTCAATTTCAAGCACCCATATGGATTACTGTTTTACCAGAAATATAAATCTTGATTACTGACTTTTATTGTGAACTTTTCTAATTATTCTACCACTGTAATATACTTTTTTTTCTAACAAGGTGTCAAATCATCTAAGCAGTGAATTTCACACACAGTTGTATGCTTCACTTTTTAATTGTTCAACATGAATTTAAAATAATCTTCACACATTACTTGCTTATTAGGGTGACATAATCACAGGTACATAATAATAAGTAATAAAGTGTGTTAGTGCTCTTGTTGTTGTGACGTTGATCAATTTGGGTTTTTGTTTTTGTTGGACCTTCCTGGAGGTCACAAAGGGCCTGGTTTTGCCATTATTGAGAGTAGAGCATTCCAGTACATTAGCAGCGGGCCGTCTCCTCTCATCAGGAAAAGGCTGAGCAGCAGGCGTGCCACAGGCTGGAGGAAGAAATGACAAAGAACTGAAAACAAAGTGGGCTGCATTTACAGAATTAACTGTCAGTCTATACTACAAACAGACTTTTAAAAGGGATGTTGGCTCCAATCCAACTGTTAGGACATTTAACCTTCATTCAAATAATGCCTGAAGGAGACCATCTTATGGTGCAATTACTGGCCATCCTATGATGAGGAGAGTTGGTGAGTAGCAAGGAGGGGTGTGTGTGCTATGGGAACAATTGTCTCAGCAACGAATAGTGCAGTGCAGCAGGTTGCTGGAAAAAAAAGTGAATGCACTTGCCACTGGCAGACCAGAGGACAATGCAGCTGATTAGTTTGGGACAGCAGAGCTCCAGTGGTGCCATTCATTCTGCCTGCACCCCATCTAAGATGGTTTCCATGCCAACTACCTGCCATGTTTAGTGTGGCACAGCTAGGAGATTTGACTGGAAAAATATGGAACAAAAAATGTTACTCGCACACTTGAATTTAGAATATGCTTGACATATAAGTAAACAAACAGCCTTTCTATATACAATATTTTCTTCAATGAACTTGTACATTTTACTGTAGAGGCAGGAGTAAGGCAGAATCTGTCAGCAGAGTGTGAGGAGTGTCTATCAAAATTGAAAATTGTACAGTTTGTAAAGGAATGGAAGCAGTGTGAAATGAACTGTGTCTACTGTATAATACACACTCCCTGCTCGGTGATTCATAAGTTCAGTGGACGGTTGTAAAGTGACTGAGGTGCAGCCCTGGCAGTTGCAATTTTGCTAGGGGTGCTCGGTGATTGTGAGGCGAGCAATCAATTTTCCTCCGCACCAAAATCCTGTAACACAACAACTTCCAGCACTGCTGTTTCATGATGCCTGCCAACCATCACTGAGCCACTGAGTGATACATTATTCTTCTCAAATGATGGGGGTCATCTACACTGCCATAGGATTTGGACAGATCTGCCTCGGTATATTTTGTTGTGATTATGAATCATTTTGTGAGAAATTGCGATGGGAAGCCACAATGTGCTGTAAGTGCAATGTTTAGTCTGTATTCAGGATTCAGCATAATTATAACTACATAGGAAAATATTGACATTTACTGTTCGACCATAATGCCAATTCCCAAGTCAGCTAAAGTGGTGTCTCTTTGTTCCTTGGGTTTGTCTCTCTCTGAGGTCAGAGTCATTGGTCTTGGAAAAGGCTGGGAGATGTCCCTGAATGCCTCACCGGGCACTTAGAGAAAACAAACCAAGGTTGCTGAAATATTTAAGCATCCCAACAAAGGATTGTCAGTTGGTATTGATATAAAGAAGAAAACATGGAGTAAAATCACCCAATTTCAGTTTCGTTCCACATGCTTGTCCGTCACTTTAAAGACTGTAAAAGGCTGGACAACAACTTTATTAGATCATCACTTCTTTTTCTCGCATGGCCCACACGTGGCAGGAAACTGGCATTTCCATGTGGAAAGTATTATACAAGAAAGCAAGCAGGGACTTGATAGCACTAGACAGCTCGGCTGGACTGTGCTTTGACAGCTGCTCTCAAAGGAGAGGTTTGGTCTGCATCAGGTTCAGTTTGCCCACACTGCTAACGGAATATCAGAGGCGATGGAAAAAGCTTTATGTCTCTGGTTTTACACGGACGTCAAATGATTCATTTACATTACGCTCATCAATGTATGATCAGTATGCATTTTCTGTGAGATTTCATAAGCATTTCAGAAACATACTCATGTAAGTAACCCTGGTAACTGCCACCCTCTCCAATACTTGCAATGAGGCCAAGTAGACTGGGACTGATGGTGGATCAAATTTTAATTGGGATAAAGCTAAACTGTGGCCAAGAACCTGAGTGGGTGGTTGGTCATATCTGCCATGTGTCAGTGGATCTGGACACATATTGAACAAGGCTCCTGAGGATCAATAGCAACTTGCTGTCCTCCCTCTGTCACATTATGCTGCCTCTGAATTCAGTTTGCACCTCTTGCTTTTGGGATGAGGTCTATTTTGGGGTGTGACATCCACCGTTTTATTCGCTGTGACAACGTTAGTGTGAATTCTGAATCATATGCACACAGAAGAACACTGAGGGAAAAGTGAGGCCGTAAGTAGAATTGTCTGTGCTGCACACAGATGTGACTGCTGAGTAGAATAGTTATGTGGCTTTAGAAAGCAGGAAGGACATGCAGAACATTTATATGAATCAAAGGAGGCTCAGCAGGTCTAATGCACACTGGATTGATTCTACCTTTCGCACTGCTAATGCAATTGTGTTTTAATAAACTCCAATCTCAGGCTCCTCTCTAGTCTACTTCCCTCTCTCTCTCTCCATTGCTCTTTTTTCTTTTCCATCCTTCAAATCAGTTTATTCCACTACACTTAATGTAATTCTTGAAGTAGCATGTACCAAAATGGAAATCAGTTTATTTTTAGCTTTGTTCCATTTCATACTTGGTAGACTTTATGGTCCAAAACTAGAACACTAAGTTTCCATTTTGGTAGTGACTTGGAAACATATTAGGAATAAATGTGGAGAAATTTGGTGTCAATACTGGGTTTAAAGGAATAGTTTTAAATTTTGGCAAAAACTTACTTCTTGCCAAGAGGTAGATGAGAAGATTGATATCACTCTCATGTTTGTATGGTAAATATGAACCTTAGCAGCCAGTTAACTTAGCTTAGCATAAAGACTTGAAACAGAGGGGAAAAGCTAGCTTGGTTCTGGCCAAAGTAATACAATTTGCCCACCAGCACCTCTAAAGCTCACTAACAAACACATTAGATCTTGTTTCTTTGATCCGTACAACAATGTTGCTGGTTGGCAGATTTGTTACCTTCGTCATATTTGTCTTTATGCTAAACTTAGCTAACCATCTCCTGGCTGTATATTTAACGGACATAAATGAGAGTGGTGTCAATCTTCTCATCTAACTCTTGTCAAGAAAGTGAATTAATAACTTAAGTGTATTTCCCAAAAGGTCAAACTATTCCTATAACTCTAATTATAAAGTACATAGTTTTTAATCTGAAATATTAGATTTCTGGCCACTTGGGGGCAGCAGAAACAAGCTGTGAACAAAACCCTGACATAAGCTGATATGGCGAATGTGTTAGCAGACAGCTGCCTATTGAGCTATACATCCAGTAGGTATGGAGCGACATTAGCACTTCGCGTTTACCACCTGTCGAATTTAAGTCCAATATTAGCTCTCCTTTTAGCTCTATTGTTGTTCTCCACTAGTTCCTGAGGGACATATCTGGCTCTTTAGCTGCTAAATGCTCCACTATGTTCACTTGCTATTTGCTAACGAGTCTTCCCAACACCAAACAGCAGTTTGGGTGCTGGGTGATCATCAGTATGAGCGACCCCTTTAGCCAATTTATATAATTGCTGGCTATTTGTTTTCCAACTACTTACAGTGGATTAAAATAAGACCATCTAAGTGGAAATATGAACTACTGAAGGAACATTACCTATATCTAAAGTAGCTTGACAGTACATGAATTGTGTTTTGTCTTTAATACTCCCCAGTATGTGCTGCTCCCAAAAGTCACATTTAAACATCAGAGCATCAGGGTGAGCTTCTGTGTCAGATGTGATCTGTGCAACTGATGGGGGTTGTTTGTCATCTACGAGTACCTGAGGCATTGTGGCATTTGTTCTTGGCTGGGGTTATTTAAAGCCTCAGGGGATTTATAGGACTGTGTTGCAGTGACGGTGTCAAGGATCACTTCAGCTTGGTTCTTGGAAGGGGCTGTAATACTGTAGGGGAGATTGTCCTCCGCTCGATCGAGTGCATTGTGTGCAGGGAGCTCCCTGCACACAATGCATATAGATTTAGGGTTGCAATGAGAGAGGACTTGAAGGGAAAAAGCAAGTCACTTGATCAATATGGTTTCTGTGTTTGATTTTGGATGACAAATTATTTTGTGCTGTTAGGTGTTAGCATTCCACATCATGAAAATCCTGGAGTAATTATAACGTGTGCAGCTTTTGATAAGTTAGTGCAGCAATTGCAGTATGTTGCACTCTGCTTCATTCAATCTGCACATACATGTATGCATAAGGATCCTTATCACTGCTTGACATATGGGTATATTTATGCAAACTAATATATGACTAGTACTATAAAGTGTTGGCACAGAATAACTTCCCCATTGCATTAAGGTCAGGGTTAGTGACTGTAAATCTTTTCATTCTGATCTTATTACACTCACACTATAGGTGAGCTGTAAACAGGAGCTACAGTAACCTCATTTTACAGTAACACATGTGAGATTTACATACAAATGTGGTAGCCTGTGTTATAATTGACCTTACTGCTCACTGTAAGAACTCAGGAAGTAGTAATTTTCTATGGGCCTTATATATCCATATTTATCAAAACTATTATGTTTTTTTTTTTCTTACATAGCAGGAACTATCAACAAATGGCAAGATGAACATCACGTTTTTGCGAACATAATTTACATGTTCAGCATGGATGTGATATGAGCTTGTTCTGCCTCTTATTTTATTGTCATCTTGCTTTTTTATAGGTTCAGACTCACTTCAACATGAATGAACAATATCCTTTGCTATGCACAAAATTTAACAAATCCTACTAATGCTTCTGCCGTAACTTAATTTCATCTGTGCTGCTCGCAATCAAGGTTAGATGTTAAATACGTTTTATTTATACTTCTGACATCTTTTCCATAACTCATTATAACAATAACTTTGCAGCTTACTGGCAAGCATGTCAGTGCTCATTGTTCTTTTAATAAAGAGCATATTTAATTCTAATATTGCTATGTTTTTGAGCTCAGACTAGGGCCTATGAATAACTTTTCACACAATATAAAGGCCCCCTCTCACAGAATATGAACTATTCATATCAACCAGGTTTATTAATATACAAATTATTTTTATGTCCTCTTGCAGTCACAAAATATTTCCACAAAGATGTCATAGGCACAACATAATGTGGTTGTCCTCGTGCGTTGTATTTCTTTCTTTCTTTCTGTACCACCCTTAAAACACGGCTGAACAGAGTGTGAAGTTACAGAAAGCCACCATTTCATACTTTGTTTTGGCTGGCTGGTGTTCAAATCTATTTTGAAGCCCCACTGCACGGCAGAGGACATTAAAGCTCTGTTGAAGTGAGATTTTTTTGTCAGTACAAATAAATCACACAAAAACATGCTATGCACTTAAAAATACAGAGAAATAATCACTCCCCAAATACTATTAAACATGGATATGTGGAGCTACAGCAGGGGAACAATTCCTTGTTAATGGGGCACAGTACTATATTGATTTACACTGGCAGTGGCACATAAAAATATTAAGAATTTTCCCACAAGACCCACTTATAAATGCCTTATGTAATATGAGTCTCTCTGAATCCAAATATGGACATATATCTGAATCAAGTTGTGTAAATGGACACAGGATGCAAGTCTAAACAGTTGATAGAGTGTACCGAATAAAAGAAGTGATCAAAGAGCGATCAAATATTTCATGTGGCAGCGAGATAATGTTTCAGAAATGTTTTGGAACATGTTATCTGTTCTCGTTCTACCTTATCACCTAAGACAAAACAAAACTCAACTGCTTTGTGTTGGTTTATGCACATGTGACAGAAATGTTAGTTTTAGAAACCATGTTCCCTTTTTCCATGAGAGGTATTCTTCCTTTCCAGATTGCACAAGCTTGTCTTGCATTTCATTGTGCTGAACGTCCTCGAGGCCCATCAAGTTGTCACTTATCAATCACAAATAAAGTGTTGGACATGCTGTCAAAAAACAATTTCATGTCTCCATAGTGCTCAGTTGTCTAGACGTTTAAGACTTATTCTAAGAAATGTTTTCCTCTCTCCTTCTGTCAAAACAACGCCAGCTGAAAGGAGCATCAAAATGTGAGTGACAGTAGTGGAGATTACACAAGGGGAGAGGTACAACAGTCATTCCATGTCACAATATATTGAAAAGTCGCTCATTAGAGGAGAAAAAAAAAGTCCAGTCCGACAGTAATGTTCACCCAGCCTTTGTCAGCATTCCTGCTTTTCTCTGAAAAATATGTGCATAGATTAATTGTCTTGAGTGATTTGACACCCATGTCGCTGTGTCAAGTAAACACCCACAGAGCTGTTGTTGGCGGTGGCAAGTCATTTCACCGTTCTGCCTCTCAGACAAACAGCTATTACTGTTCCCTCATACTTGAAACAGGAGTGTGTGGGGACAGTGTGAAGAAGCAGTTAACAATCTGTTGCACAAGCAAGAGAGGTGCAAAGAACGGGTTTAAAATAATTCTAGGTGTTATCTGCAGTGGGATCTGGACAAGGATTTTCATCCTGATGAGGTTTTTGTTTGTATGGATGCAGAAACTTATGCAAAGGTGCATACATGGCACCTGTGTAATTAGTTTGGGGTATGGACTGCAGTAGATGAATCAATCTGAGACACGTCATACACACTGACAAAGTTAATGATCTTTATAACATATAGAGACGTCAGTTTATGGCCTTTCTAGAATACATGCACATATCAATCAGTATCCATCAGTATCCATCAATACTAGACAGCAGAAAATGATTTTGGATTTTTTTCAGATTTATGCATAGCAGTGTTTTGGGTCATTTCAATGAAATAGGAACACTAGATTATGTATTTCCTCTGACACTGTTTGTCTTCTTCAGCAAACACTATTCATAAGAGTTTTGCACCCACAGACTCTCACAGCGTGTGAACACTTTGAAAAATCTGTCTGAATTTTTTCGAACAGCATTGTTTATGTGTTTAACTACATCCACATTATACTCTGTAGTCTTAATTTAAAAATGTTCCCCATGTGGAAAGAAGAACACAATTTAATATTATAGGCATTATACAGTATATATAGACATTATACAGCAACCACAGAAAGCCCTATAGGAATTTTAAACATTGCACTACCATAATATATCAATATTATATTACAGTGATATTACAGCGATTTCTCATTGGGGATATATGCAACTTGCCTCATTATGTGAGGGCTCAGCATGTCCCTTTACAAGAGACTAAATGAACCATCTAATGTCGCTCACTAATACATTTGGGTGAAACAGACAATGTGTACAAATTTCAAATAACTGAATTTCCCCCATTGGCCCCTGTGTGCGCGTGCCTGCGCGCGCGCGCGCATGCGTTCGCGCGCGCTAGCCACTGAGAATTTATTATGTAACATGTTCCCAATTACATCCCAGCCTGAGTCTGAGGTATAAGGTCGCTTTAAGAGATATCTCGGCTCCTATCAGAGATCCTGGCAGGACACCTCCTATCGCCTCCTCGACCAAAAACTCTGCTGTGTCTCACCTGACGCAAAGCAGTGCTCGGAGTCCAAGAAGAAACAATTTTTCGGTAAGAAACAATGGCTAATTTAACGGCTAATTAAAATACGGCATTTCGTGCTAGCCTATAACTCTTTTTTGCAGGGGTGGAGGGTTACCAGAAAGTATAATGACATTTTCCTATAGGGTCTGTTATTTTCTTTTTCATGACATGCTACGAAAGAGTCCTAATGAGTCTGATATTTCAGTCTAATATTTCTTTATAGGTTCTTAAGGTGCGTATAGGGAGTTTTAATTACCGCAATTATCGCACGCGCTGGCTCCTATTTTGAATTTGCTGTGCTGTCAGGCTGTAGAGGCTATTCTAATGGGATTCATAGTTTTCTTCTTACTTACCACTGGCCAGGCTGCTCCCCTTAGGTAAAAGTGTGGACGTTCAGCAGTTATTGAGGTGGAAATGATGTGTTTCCCCCAAACAGGAGAGCAGTGGTGAGCCCACACGGTGGTACTCCGGAGTCTCCTCCACCTGTCCGGGGCTGAGAAAGTCCACCTGACACACAGCTGCAGACAGACAGGGGATCCAGGACAGCTGCAGAGACCGAGGGTAGGATACACATACTGTAACCACTCTCACACTCTTCTTATTATAGACATCACGCCTGTGCGTAATAATAATACTTTTTACACGAGCGACTCGGGACTTGTGGCTGTTTTTGTGTCGTGCCACAGTGGTGTAGTGAGGTGACTGAACTGAGATGAAAAATCTTACAATTTACAAACATCTCCATTTTGAGACAAATCCACATGAGCTATCATTTCTTTGTCTGGTTTCTCTGCAGGGACTTCAGAGTTCCTCCCATATAGTCTATATTATTATTTTTTCTGCAGGATAATTAATCTGCAGGCAATCTGTATCATTTATGATAAATTTAATCTCAAATATTAATAATGTCCTTGGTAAATTTCCTTGAACTATCCTTTACCAACAGACACAACACAAGTAATGCATCACTTTAAGTGTTCAAAGTCTCCCATAAATAATCAGCATCAAGGCTGAAGCATATGATATGTGGGCCACATATCCAGAAATGTTGTCAGGTTGACATCCAGGAGGGGATTAATAATCCAGATGCCTAGACTGTGTACTACCAAGGAATCCAAGTGGTATTACCGTACTTAGCCCCAGGTACAAGTGTTTGTTTTTGTTATGAATACTCTGGCTTTGTGAGTAATCAGCACAGATAAAACAGCACATTATAATAGGACATTTCTGCTCATAATAGAGACAGCTACAAGCAATTAACGCCCTACCTGTCAACATTTGTCATCATCAAGGAGTCCTCAATTAAAAGTGATAAATCATTTAAATCCTGTAGATTCCATTCTGTTACCATAACTGTGTTGCAAAACTAATTTCTGGGGAATTGAGCTGTGGGCAAAACATTTCAGTTAATCAGCACTGTTTTCAATGCTGTGCGCGCGCACACACACACACACACACACACACACACACACACACACTATTCAGATGTTCTTGGTCTTCTTGGTGTAACGTAATTGTATTTCTGTTCTGTTTTCCAGTACATTAGTTTGTTGGTGATAGTAAGGACCACTTATGCTTTAGACTCCGAGAAGCTGCTGTGAGTGCTCAGTGACAATGCGAGGTGTCTCTTCCTTTATGGACAGAAACATAATCAATTCCCGCTGTCAAAAGGGGAGAAAACAGTGAGAGGGAGTGATTGTCTCTGAAGGAGCAGTCATTATCACCGTTTTTGTGATGGAAATTTAAATCAGCATGCCATTATAGCAATGCTGCGATCTGGATCTGTGCTGTTTTCTTGATGATATGCCATCAGCGCATCATTTATTCTTATAGCCAGTCCTCGAGGAGATAGAAAATCTGCCTTCTGCCAACAGCGTCATGATATTTGCATACCAACATTAATTATTCCCTTCATAAATCTCTGGGGTATTTTTTTATGTTGAATGCAGTCCATACAAAGGTGAAACTGGACCGCTAAATACATCTCAGCACCAAAGAGACACTTGTGGAATTACATCCAGGAGCACTGTTAATTTAAAAACTGTCCTGCAGCAAGACAGACTCCGCTTCTGCCACATATCCTCATTTAAAAGAAGCAACAGTCTAATGATGAAATGAGCTTTTTCATCAATTTATTTTCACGCTGCAGTTTATATGGGAGCTATATTTCAATTTTAGTGATAAACCAACCTCTTAATATCTCAAGAGTTCATAACCTGAAAAATAAACTTTTCATGAGTGGAAATTTGGTAAAGTTTGTTCATCTTTTGTCTTTTTTTTTTTTCAGGCAGCAAATGAAGACTGCTGTAAAGACTGCCAACGATTAAGGATGGGCAAAAGCTGTAAATATTATTCATGAAGTAATTACAGCAGGTGTGACACAACAAATTAGTTCGTTCAGTCCCCTTTGAAGTGAGCCCAGGAAAGCCATCATGGAGCTGCAGCACAACACCAATCACAACCAAGCCTTGTGGAAAGAGAGACCGTTGGATTTCACAGAGGACTGCTCACTCTCAGTGAGTGGCACCACTTTTCTCATCATCGCTTACAGTACACTTATGGCAGTGGGTCTCATTGGGAACTCTTGCCTGGTGTTTGTCATCACACGGCACAAGGAGATGCGCAACGTCACCAACATCTTCATCGTCAACCTATCCTGTTCTGACATCCTCATGTGCATTGTATGCTTGCCGGTCACTATTATCTACACACTGATGGACCACTGGATCCTAGGAGATGCCCTCTGTAAGCTGACGCCCTTCATCGAGTGTACATCAGTTACTGTTTCCATCTTCTCCCTCGTCCTCATCGCCATGGAGCGCTACCAGCTCATTGTCCACCCGACTGGATGGAAGCCTATGGTGGGCCAGTCCTACTTGGCTGTGGCTGTCACCTGGATCGTGGCCTGCCTAATCTCGGTGCCTTTCCTCTCGTACACCGTGCTTGCCTTGCCTTTCCAGAACCTGAGCATCCCCTTCCCAGTCAGCGACCACCTTGTTTGTATGGAGCAGTGGCCATCGGTTCAAGAACGGCGAGCTTACACCACCTCCCTGCTCGCCTTCCAGTACTTCATTCCTCTCGTCCTCATCATGGCCTGTTACATGCACGTCTACCTGCGCCTCAGGAGGAGGAAGGACATGGTGGAGCGCGGCAGGAACACCACTCAAAAGAAAAATAAGGGCTCCACGAGGATCAACGCCATGTTAATCTCCATCGTGGTGGCATTCGCCCTCTCCTGGCTCCCTCTCAACGTCTTCAACGCGGTGTTTGACTGGAACTACGAGGCCATCCCGTCCTGTGGCCATGACATCATCTTCTCATTCTGCCACCTCACGGCCATGGCCTCCACCTGCGTCAACCCCATCATCTATGGTTTCCTCAACAGCAATTTCCAGAAACAGCTCAAGTCCACCCTGTTGCGTTGTCGCTGCTGGGGGGTGGTAGAGAGGTACGAGAGCGTCCCGCTTTCCACTGTGAGCACAGAGGTGACCAAGGGGTCAATCTTGAGCAACGGATCTATCAGCATCAATACTTAGATCCGAGCCTTTTCAGTAAAAGACAAAGAAACTATTGGGGCCTCTTCCGCCCTCATTGTGTCATCTTTAGGCGCTTTTCTTGCTTCGTTGCATCCAAAAGCAAGGTTGACATTTACAAAGTTATAAACTTCACAATAGTCCAGAGGAAGCTGACCGAAGACACTTAACCAGCATGGCGTGGTGCCCTCAATTCAATATTCACATGTAAGAGGAAGTATAAGATAAGATAAGTATAAGGTAACAAAATGATGGTACAAAGGTTGGACAAGTTCATGTATTGTTGGGCGACTGAAGGCACTTTACAAGAGCACTTTTGCAACTGTGGTCTGTATAATCCAATTCTCCATGTGCTGTGGGCACACCCGAATGAAGAGGCAGCATTTAATCTGGTATACCTCTGTCATGTTTTCTTTCTAAAGCACTGGGATCTACTCAGAAGTCATGTTTAAATGAATATCAGCTGTTTAGGGTTTGCTTTTCACACTTTTACCTGCTATAAATATGAGCAGTGGAACCACCGGAGAGTATCGAAAGGACAAAGGGGTTGGGGAACTGCAAATGTTCTTTTCAATTTTGCTGTTTTATGTTAATAGTATTGATGAAAATATTAAGGGATTGTGAACTGTGATGTGTTAATGATTATCGATGGAGTAGCTTATTTCGTAACTGAGGAAATAGAACATTAGTGCATTAAATGTGGCTCCAGGCGTTCATTCAGACCATTTACTGGCGTCATCTAAATGCATTTTTTATTACCTAAAATCTCCACAAACGATGTAATGATCTTTTACAGAGAACCTTGGCAAGAGCTATAAACATTTCATGCTGTCTGCCAAGGGCTGCGCTCCTGTTTTTTATCATAAAATGTGCCATACAATAACCATATATCAAGTGCCATAAAACAAAATAAAAGTGGAAGTAAAGGACTTTGTCAGAGAGGGGTTCTTCTGCTGTATATAACATTACTAAATACATGTATGGCCTGTAAAAGACACAGTTATAGTTTATGGTGTGGTGGGGAATAAAGAGCACCGTGTAGCATAGCAGATATCTCTAAACCTGTTGTTAGTCACTTCTCTTTGTGGTATTGAACTGAATTAAAACATTTACTATTATCTTTAATGATAACATCTATGTCGTAATATTTGATTTTGATGAGTCACGATCTTGAATTCTTGCACTGCCCTTTTTTTGTTTGGCAAACTTCATGTCTGCCTTACTTTCTGAGTGTGTGTTCAACACAAAATAGATTTTTCACTGCCACCTTGCAGGTCAGTTCATCCACATCGTCCTCAGCTTTTAACAGATATTTGATTGGTCCCAAGTCTACTGCACCATTTCCACTTTAGGAAACAGCAGGGAGTGTGGGATCCTAATTCCCCACACATTATAATGCTGATGTGTTTACACGAGTCAGCCAACACTTGCCAATGTTGAAGTATGTGATGTACAGGAAAAAAAAACTCTAAACAGTAAATATTTTAACATCTTTGTGAGGTCAAATTCAGTGTGCTGCCTCTGTGTGCATTATTCAGAGGGAAGTCTGAGATCAAAACGCATTTTAGATGTACTTGTAGTGTTGAATAAATCAGTGTTGTGTTTGGTGCCTTAGATGTTAAACAGCATGGGGAGGGAGAAAAAAACTAATATATATATAAGAGGAAAGAAGAGGGCAAGATTGTTGCTCTCAGGAGGTCAAGTGTAGGATGTTTTTACACCTCACAGAAAGCCAAACCTGTTTTCGACTCTGACAACGTCTCACACAACCTGCCAAAGCGTTTTCCAAGGCCAGTTTAGCCTTTAAAAGAGCTCTCAGAGGTCCTTGTCGACATAATTGGCCGCGAGCTTCCGCTGCCTTGGCCTGAGCTGACCTTTACAGACTGTCAATCATCACCTCTCCTCTCCTATATTTCCCTCCTCTCACCTGTCCTTCCTTTTTAAACACCGCTGATTGAAGTAGCAGTGTTCATTTTGTTCGGAAGAAAGGACCCAAGATGCCAGAGGTGCTGACGTACTCCAGCGACACTTGAGTGGAACTTCAATGATGCCGTTTTACATTGTTACCCAAGTAACTGTTGAGGGGCTATGGGCACATTACTGCGCTATGAAATGAAGCTCAGCTGAAGACAAACACTTAATGAGTGCACGGGGCCAGACTCCTTGTCAGTGGAGCAGTTCCAGAAAGATTAGCATCTTGGCTCTCTGCATTTTAATTTAGAGAGATTCTCAAATAAGCACAGGAATCACAGGAACAACATGAACTACATGGCTGGCAAGAATATTCCCCAAGCTGTTGTTTTGAGCATTTAAATTCTCTTCAGTCACATTTTTCTGCCTGCCTTACTACTGTAAGGATAGGGCATAATTCATCCCGTTTTGCCACATTCCCATATTCATATTAATAATAATAATAATAATAATAACCGCTTTCAGTGCTTTCTGTTGCTTTGTAGAAGAAAGTCCTTCCCTGAAGTGTGAATTATTATACTGTAATTATACATTACAGTATAATGTGGATCTGCAGGGTACATACTGAGCCTAAGGAATTGTGAATAGTTACATAAGGTGTCGCAAAATAGATATGCTACAAAATAATTTTTCAGCTGAAAATCGTATATGCAATGATGTCAGACAAAGTAAATGGCCTTGTGCATCTTTGCTCCCTTGTGAGAAGGAACTAATCTTTTTGTTTTGTCAGATGAAAAGGTCAGAGGGAGCCAGACTGCTGCCTCTGGAATCTTAATCATGGCATTATACATACTAACATCTGTTGGATGCATTGAAACAGACAGGTAGCTCATCTAAGGGTCAAAGCTCAGTCGATATTTCCTTGTTCTCTCGTCTTTCTATTGAATTGCCCTAATGGTTCTGCCTTGAATCAGGCGCTGAATCCTTGAATCCTGGTTTTTACCTATTTATCAGTTTGGATATCATAACAGCATGAATGTTGTGTCAGTCAGATCATGAGCCAGACCTGGGTTACACACATGAAACCCTCCAAGATGAATTCAAGGCAAAACAGTCCTGCGTGTCTCTGCTTTTGAAGTAAATCTTGAAATATCCATTGTATACTGGTAGATATTTCTGGGCCTCAATTTCCTCTTTGTCTTCTGTTGTATTAATAACATACACACACACACACACACACACACACATTTTTGCCTTGCATAACACAAGAAGACTTGACAGCTGGCAACCCCCTGATTGGTGGTTTAGTCGTTGCATGCATGTGCAGCCTTCACAAAAAGAAAAAAGATAGATAGATAGATAGGTAGATAGATAGATAGATAGGTAGGTAGATAGATAGATAGATAGATAGATAGATAGATAGATAGATAGATAGATAGATAGAGTTTTTCAAAAGAGGAACAAGAAATTCTTTCATCTCTTCTTTCATGTCTGTAATCCTGCCCTGACAATTTAGGATCTGGCCTCTGCGTCTGACCTTCCATTTTCTTTGGTCAGAAGAAAAGAGATAGACCGCAGCCTGCTTTAGTTGCCTGGTTACAGTTTCCTCAGGGATTTCAGTGGGTTTCCTTCAAGCTGACAGAGAGCACCAAGCTATTAAAGGCACTTTATTAAACACTGACAGAGGAGCGACGCCAGGCTGAAGAAGTTTTAGTGGAACCAGCTCAGTCAGATGGTTCTCCCGCTCGAAAAGAAGGATGACAAAGAAAAGTGAGACATAACATTTATTGCTGGGGATGCTTGAAATTGCATCGGCTTATCAAGTAGTAAGTAAGCAGTCACTATAAAGTAATAGGGTCTTTTTTTACAGACATTTTGATGTGTCATGGAAGGAAAAGCACAGGTGTAATTAATAACATGAATGATGGCTGCATTCCATTTAGGTGTGTCAGGGCCATTTTAATGTATATGCTGATTCACTGGCATGGCTTACTAGGACACTTGGAAGAAAGGCATTTTTAAAGGCATAGTTTTATGGAATTATTTAGGAAATATGCTCATTCGCTTTCTTGACGAAAGTTAGATGAGAAGACTGATTCTCTTGTCTGTACAGTAAATATGTAGCTGGAGCCAGGACATGGTTAGCTTAGCATAAACACTGGAAACAGGGCGAGACAGCTGCTGTCTGAAGGTAACAAAATCCGCCTACCAGCACTTCTAAAGCTCACTAATTAGCTAGCACATTACATCTCATTTGTTTAAGCCATACAAAAACGTAGGTGTAAAAATGACAATTTGTCGTTTTACTGGGGGTTATATGCCAGATTATGTCTGGAGCAGTTGCTAGGCAACCAGTGGAGACTCGAGGAAATTACTACTCCTGGCCAAGAAATAGTCACACATGTAACCCCTTGTAAATAGGTGAATTGTCATTTTTACACTTTGGTTTTTTATATGGATCAAACAAATGATATATAATGTGTTAATTAGTGAGCTTCAGACGTGCTGGTAGGTGGATTTTGTTACCGTCGAACAGAGCCAGGTTAGCTGTTTCCAGTCCGCATGCTGAGCTAAACTAACCGGCTGCTGGCAGTAGCTTCATATTTATTGTACAGACAAGAGAGTTTTATTGGAAGGATGAGTTTGGCATTTTGAGAAATATTCTTATTCACTTTCTTGCTGAGAGTTAGATGAGAAGATCGATACCACTCTCACGTCTATACGGCAAATATAAAACTACAGCCTGCAGGTGGTTAGCTTAGCTTAGCATGAAGACAGGAAACGGGGAAACAGCTTGCTGGCTCTGTCCAACGACGTTACCATTCGACACAGCAAGACTAGCTGTTTCCCCCTGTTTCCAGTCTTTACGCTAAGGTAAGGGGGCCAGAGTCTGCAAGCATTAAACACAAAACAGTTATTTAAACTCCAGTGCTGGCCTGTCTCCGGACTGAGATTATGGCCCGAGGCCGGTGGACCTCACAGCTGTGGGAGTACAGGCTCAGCAGGGTCTGTGTCTCCAACAGGTATTTTCTTGATTATAGGCCTAGTGCTGTTTGAAATCAACAAATGCCCCACTACTCTTGTCAAAATCTATTCTTTAATAACCCAAATTAGGGCTGCTTTGATGTTTCCACTTTTAAAATATGTAAATAATGTTCCTTGCCTAATGTTTCTGATATGATATCTTTTATTTTAAAATGGAGGGTAGATGGACACAAAGAGTTATTGTTCCCGATGGTATTGATCTTGAGTAAATATTTTATTTCTGGCTTTGCTATTGCCTTTCGTATATTTATCCCTTATCAAATCACTTTCAATAAAGGACAATACTTGACCCATATGGTGTCGCGTGTGTGTTCAACAAAAGTAGCTGCAATCTCATCAACAAGATGAAGCCCACAGAAGCGATTGTCTGTCCTGTGTGTTTGCTGAGTAACAGCAGAGTGACAGACAGATTGAACTACTTTGAAAAACACACTTTCCATTGAAGATAAGAGCGTGGCCACCCCATACGCTCATCAGCAGGATATTACAGGCTGTTGTATCACTGTCAAATCTCCATGATGAATGAACTTCGATTTGTTTTATGCACTTTGTTTGAATTCCATACACTATTGGCAAACACACACATGCGTTGCCTGGTCAAATCATTTTCATGTTGCTTATCCAACCATGAATAAGCACTTTTATAATCCAAAGGAGATTGTGGAGTGTGCATGAAACAGGCCAAGCAAGCAATGAGCTATTACAATACAATAAATTGGTATCAGACACATGTCCTCATGGTGAGCAAACACAATAAAGTACAGTAAATTACAATAAATTACAAAATTGACAGGATATTGACAGGATCTTATGGAAATAAAATGTGAGCAGCAGTCAGAGAGATTGTCTATATTTTACAAAGTTTGGATTTTATGGCAGATTATTTATTATTATAGGTTATTTATATGAATCAGACAGGCACTAAAATACTACAGCAATAAAGGAGTAGTTTCATGTTGTTTTCTAGTGCCATCTGGTGGCTGAACACTGAGCTCCTGATCACTTAACCCTTATGTGAACATTTAGGTCAAAGTTTTTCAATTCTTACTAAAAGAAAAACTATACTGGACTCACATCTGTTGGGTGGTGTTGGACATAACCAGTGGTGGAAGAAGTATCCATTACTAGATTGTCAATACTGATCCATGTGTAAGCAGCATTTTATTGTTGCAGTGGGTCAAGGTGGAGCAGAGTACAGAGTAGTGTATGTACAGTATTTTAGTCCAGTGGTTCCCAAACTAGGGGTCAGGCCCTCTCTAAAGGGTCACAAGATGATTAATGTGGTAGAGAATAAGAAAACACACAATTCTGCTACACAGATTTGTATTCATTTTGGAACTATTTTCTAATCTTTGCTATTTTGTGAAACATTGGGTCATTTGATCTCTTTGGGCCTAAACATTTATTTAAATAAAACCATCTGAGAAGTTTAAAGAGGGAATCTGTCACTGGTGGAACCACTAACCACTCAGACATCTGAAACGTGTGACAAGGGGCCCCACTGATTTGACACAGATATTTTGTAAGGGGTCACAAGCCAAAAAGGTTAGGAACGACTGGTTTGATCTATAACAATGCATTGTATTTTATAAGATGATAATGTGTTTTTTAATGTAAAATCTTAATCTGCAAGAAACTAGTTACTATAGCTGTCACTAATACAAAGAAAAAAGTATTTACATGTATTTCTTTTCTTCTATATTAGTTAAAGAATGGCAATTATGTCCCGGGCAAACACTATTAATAGATCCAAAAAGTTGGTTAAGAGGATGGATATAACACATCTAAAAAATACTGCATTAAATAATAATCTGCACTTTATTCTGTATAGCATTTCACATCAACCCTATTCTTAATATTTGTTTGTATGAAGCTTAAATATATCTAGTGTATAGTCAGAAACACAGAAATATTTCAACATTTTATTTTTAAGTTGTTTATTTGAAATTTAAAGTATAACTTACTCTAACAACATTTAAAAGAAACAAGGGACAATTATGAGTTTACAATTGACCTGACCTACATGTGTTGGGTGTGTGGGAGGAAAAATGAAAATGGAAGGTTAAGAGGAGAAAAAGTGAATAGGTATAATAGAAGATAAAATAGGGGAGGGTGGATGAGACAGAGAAAGGGAAGGATGGAAAGGATGCAAGATAAAGGAGAAGAAGGGCTGATATGTAAAGGATAGCAGATAAAGGAAGAGAACGTAGGAGAGGTGAAGGAAGGAAAATGAAGCAGAGGAAGAGTAGATAGGAGAGGGAGGAAGATTGAGGAAAGGAAGAGTGCTGAAAGGATGCTTGAAGCAAATAAACTGAAGATAAAAAAGATGGAATGTAAAGGAAGAAGGCTGGAAGGAGAAGGAAGGACAGGAAGGGCGTGGGTGTAAAGAAAGGAAGATGAAGGAGAGGAATGGTCAGTGTTTGAGGGAGTGATAGAAAGGATAGAACTGATGGAGAAGCAAAGGAGAAGGATGAAGGACAGAAAGAAAAAGAAAAAGGAGAGATTAGAGAGCGAGAGAAATAAAGGACAGGATGACTGGAGGGGAGGAGGAAGAATATGATAGATAGGAAGAAGAAGAAGGATGGGAAGGATGGAGAGGTAAATGAACAACAATTGAAGGAATTAGAAAGAGGAAGAAGAGTGGATGGAAGAGGGAAGACGAAAGATAGAAAAAGGTGGAGAGGTACAGGAAAAAAGATGAAACAGAAGAAGGGTACATGGGAGAAGGAAGGAGAAATAAAACACAATCATCCATTAAGAACAGAAAGGTTGAACTTGAAGGAAGGAAAATAACTGAGAGGAAGAGAAGATAGAGGGTATGGAGGAAGATGAAAGACAGGTCATGAGGACAAATAGCAGAGAGAGGGAGATGCAAGATGGAAAAGGTGGTGAGGAAAGGATGGAAGGGAGAGGGAGGAAGAGGAAAGACAGGAAGACGAAGGAGGATAGCCCTACCTCGCATAAGGATAGAAAGGATGGAGAGGTAAAGAAAGAGAGGTTGAAGGAGGATGAAAGGGAAAGAAAGGTAAATGGCAGAGAGGAAGATGAAAGACAGGAAAATGAAGAAGAATGAGGCAGAAACACACATGAAAGAAGATGAAAGAGAAGAAGGGTTGAGAGGTAAAGAAAGGAAGTTAAAAAAGATAACAGGTGGATGGGAGAGGGAGGAAGATGCGAGACATCCCCCATCCATGAAGGATATAAAAGGTGGAAAAGTAAAAAATAGGAGATGTAGGACTGGAAGGATGGGGAGGTAAAGGAAGGAGAGAGGTACAGGTTGGGTTGAGAGATAGAGGAGAGAGAGAGAGAGAGGAGAGAGAACATAAAGTTATACAGCACAGTACAATTCTACATACAGATGTAAAGTAATAGCAGTGGTAATGGTACTGATGTAATACTAATAGCAATATAATAACAGTAATACTAATAATAAGAGCAATAACAATAATAGTAGCATCGGCTGTTGAGCGGGAACACGGGGGCAGCAGGTGGCCAGCAAGCACAGATCCAGACTCTACAGCTCCGGAGGCAGAAACACTCGGAGAAAGCAACAGAAGGAGAGGGAGAAAGAGGAGAGAAAGGGAAGCAGTTGGGT